>JANHGL010023256.1:4824-17835 GCA_024611195.1 Ceyx melanurus | reverse complement strand
TCTCTGGAGACACTTAAGACCTGCCTGGATGTGTTCCTGTGTGACTTGGTCTAGGTGATCCTGCTCAGGCAGGGGGGCTGGACTCGATGATCTTCTAGGTCCCTTCCAACCCCTAATATCTGTGAATCTGTGAATCTGTAAAGGGAAGGCAGGGGAAAGTTATATTATTGTGGGGATCTCCTACAAGCCACCTGAATAGGAAGACTAAGCAGGTGATGCCCTGTATAGTCAGAGGGGAGAAGCTTCATGTTCACAAACCCTGGTCCTCTTGGGAGATTTCAACCACCCTGATATGATTGGAAAGACAACACAGCAATCCAGGAAGTTCCTGAAATGCTTTATTGATAATTTCCTCCAAGTGGTAGAGAAATCAGTGAGAAAAAGTTATGCTGGACCTTGTTCTCACCAACAAAGGGTGGCTTGTGGGTAACGTGAGGGTCAAGGGCAGCCTTGGCTGAAGTGTCTATGAAATGGTGGAGTTCATGATCCTTAGGGCAACAGGGAGGGTGTGCAGCAAGCTTACTACCCTGGGCTTCAGGAAAACAGACTTTAACCTCTTCAGGAAGATGCTTGGCAGAGTGCCATGAGATAAGAAGACCTGGAAGGGAGAGGGACCCAAGAAAGCTGGTCAGAATTCAAAGGCAACCTTCTCCAAGCCCAGGAACTGTGTACAAAAAAAAAGAGAAAGGGAGGCAAGAATGCTAGGAGGTCTGCATAGATGAGAGAGGAGCTTCTGGACACAGTTGCAAAAAGAAACTCTACAGAGAGTGGAAGTGTGGAGAGGTAGCCTGGGAGGATTACAGAGAAGTTGTCTGAGTAACCATGAGTCAGATTAGGAAAGCTAAGGCCCAGACAGAATTACATCTGGCCAAGGACATCCAGGGTAACAAGAAAACCTTCCTGAGGTTGATAAAAGGAAGGCCAGGGAAAATGTGTGCCCTCTAAGGGAGGAAACAGAGACCAGGTAGTGAGTGATATAGAGAAGGCTGAGATACTCAACAGTTTACTTGCCTCAGTCTTCTCCAGTAAGAGCTCTAGCCTGGCCAAGATGCAGAAGACAAAGGCAGGGGCTGGGAGAAGGAAGGTCTGCCCACTCTAAGTGAAGAGCATGAAGTTGTACAAATCTATGGTACCCATATGGTATCCATCTGTGTGCCTTGAAGGAACTGGCAGATGAAGTTGGTAAATCACTTCCCATTGTATTTGAAAAGTCATGACAGTATGGTGAAGTTTCCACTGACTGGAAAAGGGGAAACATAATGCCTATTTGAAGACCTGGGGAACTACAGGACAGTCAGTCTCACCTTAATGAGATCACAGAGAAGATCCTTCTGAAGGCTTTCCTAAGGCACATAGAAAATAAGGAGGTGCTTGGTGACAACCAGCATGGCTTTGCTAAGGGCAGATCATGCATGAAATATTTGGTGGCCTTTTTTGATGGCCTGTTGTAGGAGGTCCAGAGGAGGGCCACAAAAATGACCAGTGGGTTGGAACACCTCTCTTTCAAGGACAGGCTGAGAGCGTTGATGTTGTTCTAGCTAGAGAAGAAAAGCCTACAGGGAGATCCTATTGCAGCCTTCCAGTATCTGAAGGGGACCTACAGAAAAGCTGGAATGGGGCTTTTTACAAGGGCTGCTAGTGATAGGTTGAGGTGTAATGGCTTCAAACTGGAAGACAGTAGATTTAGATTAGAAATTGAGATGAAGCTCTTCACTATGATGGTGGTGAAAAATTTGAACAAGTTGCTGAAGGAATTTGTGGATGGTCCATCACTGGAATTGTTCAAAACCAGGTTGGGTGGGGCTCTGAGCAACCTGGTCTAGTGGGAAGTGTCCATGCACATGGCAAGGGGATTGGAACTAAATTAAGGTTCCTTCCAAGCCAAGGCATTCTATTATTCTATGATTAAAAATTTAAATGAAATACCTTAGAGAGAAGTCCCAGATGGTAAGGGGATGTAGTAAACAAAATAACAAGAAGAAATCTGTCAAAATCGCCACATTCATCTTGGTAATTTGATTTCCTTCAATAGGGCATTGTATAACCAAGAATGTATCTACTAAGTTGCAACAGGTCATTCTCCGGGGGAAAAGTAAGAGTTTGTCACACCAGTTTTTACATATCTGACTGTAAATGTTAAAAAAAAAAAAAAAAAGGAAAGGAAAAAAACCCCTCACAATCAAATACCAACAAAATATGGAAGGTACTAATATATTTTTTTTTTTAATAGATTGAAAGAGGTGAACACTTTCCAATGCCAAACCTCACACTTCAGATCTTATATCCCAATGTAACAGCAGCCAAGAACATGCTACTCTACCTTACTGCATTGTCACATTCCCAAGTAAGCTAGGAATTTGTGGTTTTATGATTAATACAATTTTTTGTTGTAAAGAGCTGGAAAATGCAAACGTTTGCGATTTTTCCTTCTCCAAGGCAGATACTGCTTTTAGTCTAAAAGACAAAATGTTCGTGTTTTATAAGTATGTACAGATGTGCCTAAGAAGACAGATAAATTTTCTTAAAAGGAGACAAGCAAATTTAAAATGATATACAATAACTATACTATAACAAGGTTAGTCTGATATATTGCCAAGTGATGAGAGGTCCAGACTGAGACATGAATCGCAAGAATTCTTTCTGAGTTTTACCTACTGAGCCTTAGATTGTCTCTGTTTTCAGCAATGCTTACTGCAAATGCTCGAGTCCTGCTGTCCTTTCTGCTACTGAAATTAGCCTTCCTGCATGTCTGCTCTCCAGCATTAGCGGTCCTCTGGCTTATTCCTTCTCTGGGGCACTGAGGCATCTTGACGGGGATGGTAGATCATGTGTTTCAAATGCTCTTCATTACAACCCTCATTTGAGTTTTTCCATTTCATTCCTCCAAAGTGGATGGAGGAGATCACAGTCCCAGCTGTACCCTAGTGACAGCAGCATGACAAAGTGCACTGAAGGGCACTGAATTTACAACCCTCTTCATGTTAGCCATCAGAAAGTTAGTTGCTTGACTGAAAGATGTCCTCACACCAAAGACAACAAAGGATTTCCCAGCTGCCTTTGAAGGAGCCGTGGAAGTCTTGCAGTGCTTCAACACCTGATCCCTCTCTCCCTGGGCCCTGGAACTGTAATTCCTGAATCCTGCACTTAATCTGCATGTCTGCTTGCTAAGTCATAATCTTTGGATTCCCATGTGAAAGCTATTCATGTTTTTTAATAGACAGCTCTTGCTGGTTCATGTCATGGTCATCTTGAAGGAAGCACTTGTTTGCTTCTACAGATATCTGAGTATCTGGATAGAGTTTAGGTTAAATTATATAAAGGTTATTTACTGTTGGAGTAATGATACTCTTGATACCTTCACCATCTGTATTTCCTATTCTGCATTCTTGCATCTGCAGTTTTATTACATTTATCAGTCTGTAAATATGATTAATTTTACTAAATATTAATTATTCATAATGTTGGCTTGTGTGCAGAGCATTATTTGATAATAGATTGCATATTCAGACAACAATAATAATATTTCTATTTCTGCTAACAGAATGCCATCTGCCAAAGTAGTTACCCTGTAGATCCTTTAAAGATCAGTGCTGGGAAACCATTTGTGTTGCCAAAAATAAAAGACCCTCCAAAGGACACAATAATGGTAAGATAACATATATATATATTATATATATTCATACCAGATATTAAGCCAGATCCTGGAGCTGAGTACTTCTGCAATAAATATATAAAAGCTTCAGCTATGGAAATTTACATTGTCTTAATAGGCTGAAAAGACATCTTTATCTAAGCTAGCTATAGTTTTTATTTGGCCACAAAAGAGTACATGGAACTGAGTTTGGGGTGTTAGGCTTTTTTAATTTAACCAATGAGTAAATAAAAGTAGCATATTTAACAGCTGAGTAAATCTTCACCTTCTATATTCCCATTGCAATAAATAAATAGTAATATTTTATAAGCTTCTTCTAGAACTTCCTTAGAACTTTTTTAGAGTTTTTAAAGTGCTAGCAGATATTTTCAAGTGCAGTGACAAATATTCTATGCAGCTGGTAGAAAGGTAACTGATGATCCCAATTGGAAAGGATTAGCCTCTCACATGTAGAAGCAAAAGTTGCAAAGCAGTTTTGCTACCATATTTATATTGGCATTGGCATTCTGGGGGAAAATAGTCATACCACCTCCTCAGCATAGAGGTACAAGCTGAATTCCTGCTGCAAAGAAACCATGACATAAGACTATTTTGCCATGGTTACCATAATCCTTCACTTAGGTAATAGAGGTCTAGGCTAAGCAAAAGTTTCCAAAGTATTGAATGCAATTCTGCTGCCCTTCCAGCTAGCAAGTGATAATGGGCAGAAAGGATACTTAAATTTTCACACACATATCCAGTTCTGTTTGAAAGATTCTGGTGACCCACCTGAGAGGATCAAGAAAAAATGAAGAGAAGCGATAGCTCTGCTGGCAGAATAAAACATTTGCTGTTACAGGCTACAGTAATAGAGCTTGCTCAAGGCTAAGAAACCCTTCAAAAACTGAGTCTATTCTACCACAGCATGACTTTCTCATCTTGTTTTATATACTGCAGTGTCATTTTTATATAAAAAACTCTAGTAACTTACACCGTATTAGTATTAGTGTCATAGCATGTCTATGATCTGTAGATGTATATATAGTAGTTTACATGCTTTTATTTAGGTAACATGAAAAGTATCCTTCTATTGATGCTTGTGCTTTTTAAACAGGACTGTGATACATACAGCTGTGCATCTACTAATTGTGCCCTTGTCCCATCTGACATATATCAAGTGAATCTTTCATTAAGAGTATGGAAACCTACCATCATAAAAGTAAGTAAATCCCAATTGTATTTAGGATAATCTTGGGTTTGAGAAACTTAAGGCAATGTTTCTAATGTTTATTTAAATTATACCTTTCATTTTCTTAAGTCTCCACAGTCTCCTAATATTTGAAATTGCTTCTCTTGCTATTTTTAAATTTTCAAAGACTAAGCTACATGCATTTTATAATCCTTACACTAAGTACTTAGAATTTAGCAGGAATTTCAAAATATGGTAGGAAGACATCCCTTTCTTATTCTGTATTGATGAATTTTTAAAGGCAATTTTTGCATCCATACATTCTAATTCAGCACATATAAAAAGGGGTAAATAGAATCATTAAGTTTTAAAATGTTTTAAACTTTAAATATTTCTCAAGTCTAGAAAGGCTTTTTTTTTGATCAAAAAGAGCAGAGGAGAACAAGTCCACCTCAGAACATACCTCAGTATTGTCTGATGGTTACAGTAACTAGGCTGTGGTTCATTTTGTTCAGTTGATAAATTTCTGATGCCAAGTTCCTGTTTTGTCTTTGTTTTTCTCTGGAAAATAGCAGATAAGGAGGGGACATACAGCAGAATTTTATAAAGCTTGAATCTGTCCCTGTGGACAAAGTACTATTCTGGGATTAAATAGTATTGCTTTGAAGTCTCTACAGTATTTTCAAAGCTCTACTGCTGCCTTGTAAACAATGGTGTATGTGACAGAAGTGTCACACATGAGTAGTGTCACTGACTTTCACATTTTCAGCATCTCCCAAAACTTCATCATTAAGTTTTGCCATCCAGAAGGGCCTTGACATGCTTGAGAGGTGAGCCTGTGCAAACCTCATTAAGTTCAGCAAGGCCAAGTGCAAGGTCCTCCACATGGGTCAGGGCAATCTCAAGCACAAATACATGCTGAGTGATGAACAGATTGAGGATAGCCCTCAGGTGAGGGACTTGGGGGTACTGGTGGATGAAAAACTGGACATGAGATGGCAACATGTGCCCACATCCCAGAAATCCAATTTACATCCTTGGCTGAATCAAAAAAAGCATGGCCAGCAGGTCAAGGGAAGTGATTCTGATGCTCTTCTTTGCTCCTTTAAGATCACATCTGGGGTACTGTGTCCAGTTTTGTGGACCCCAGTGTGAGAAAGACGTGGACCTGCTTGAGCATGTCCAGAGAAGGACCATGAAGATGATCAGGGAGCTAAAGCATGTTTCCTGTGAGGACAGGCTGAGAGAGCTGGATTTATTCAGCCTGGAGAAGGCTCCAGAAGGACCTTATAGTGGCCTTCCAATACTTAAAGTGGGCCTACAAGAAATATACGGCAGGACTTTTTATCAGGGAGTATTGTGATGGGATGAGGTAATGGTTTTAAACTGAAAGAGGGTAGATTTTATTAGATACTAGGAATAAATTATTTTCTATGAGGTTGATGAGGCACTGGAACAGGTCTCCCAGAGCAAGCTTTGAATGCCTCCTTCCTGGAAGTATTGATGGCCAGGTTGGATGAAGTTTGAACATTCTGGTCTAGTGGGAGGTTTCCTTGCCCTTGTCAGGGGTGTTGGAACTAGATGGTCTTTAAGGTCCCTTCAAACCCAAACCGTTCTATGATTTCTACAAAGCCTTCTACTTCAAATTATGTAATTATAAACCATAGTAATTTTTCTGTTCTTCCAGGCAAGTATTCACAGTTTAACCCTTGTTGTCAAAGCATTACTTAGGAGTGAGAACTCATCACTGATTTTGAGAAATGACCATCAAAAACTGGAGGTAAGGACACGATAATTCATCAGTTTACTTTATAGGATTTATTGTGCTACTGAATCATTAATCTTCATTCATTACTAGTGAAGTGATTGTTGCCTGTTGTAATTATTATCCTACTCTAAATAAAAGTGATTTCATATTACAGTAGAAATGTCAGAATTAGTCAGATGATGATACCAAAATCCCATTATCCATCAGTATACCTGGGTGTGAAGTACTGCGTGAAGTATTTCTGCTTGCTGCAATATAAATGCTTCCTTCATTAAAAGCATAATTAAAATTCTTTCAAGGAATCAATTATAAAAATTTTCCTTAGTCATTTAGAAGTTATTTTACTTTTATTTTTCTTTGTTATTTATTTCCACTTCATTACCCAGAATATATATTTAAACAGTTTGGTTTTTTTTATTTTTCAAAATTTCTCTGTGACTTTCTTACATAAGAAAGTATATAGCACTATAGTAGTGGTGTCAGGTATAAAAAGAAATGTATTAAAGTTGTTGTTTATCCTTTAATACTCTTTAGTCCAAGATGTTTATAATGGTTAATGTATTGCTTATCTGTGAGAATTTGTGCATGCAGGAATTTATATGCTAAACGTTTAAACCAGTCTTATTATGCATTATTATTGTTAATAACCCAAACATTTATATCAAGTTAATATTCAGTGTGAATTACATCTTGTGCAAAATATTTTTGGAAATACAAACATTACAGGTCAACTATTATCGTGTATTGTATCTAGGCATTTTTTAAGTGATAGATTAAAATACAGTTCTGGAATAAAAATGCATCTGACAAATATAATGAGAGATGCCTTTACAAACCTGAAATTCCTTAATTTTGTGATTAGCTTTTCTAAAGACACAATTTAAAATATTCCTCTCTTTAATGTGATTTTTATTATGGTAAAGTTATATCTCTAATAAATTTTTAAATTAAAAGATTAAAACTCCCATAGGGTCAGGTTTATTTAAATGTGATTATTCCTACAGAAGCACAGAAGTACAGAATGTTAGGGGTTAGAAGAGATCTCCGAAGATCATTGAGTCCAACCCCCCTACCAGACAAGGACAAAACTAGAGCAGATCATGAAGAAATGCATCCAAACGGGTCTTGAAAGTCTCCAGAGAAGGAGAGTTCACAATCTCTCTGGGGAGATTATTCCAGTGCTCTACAACTCTTATAGTAAAGAAGTTATTTCTCATGTTGAGGTGGAACTTCCTGTACTCAAGCTTGAATCCATTGTCTCATATTCTGTCCAGACAGTGAACAGTGTCAAATGAACAGCACAAGTGAAAAGAGATTGTCCCTGCGTGCTTGATGCCAGTCCTTATGTATTTATAGACATTAATCAGATCTCCTCTCAGTCTTCTTCTGTCCAGACTAAAAAACCCCAGATATCTCAGTCTTTCCTCATAAGTCAGGTTTTCCAACCTCTTAGTCATCCTCATAGCCCTCTGTTGGACTTTCTCAAGTAGATCTCTGTCCCTCTTGAACTGGGGAGTTCAGATCTGGACTCAGTACTCCAGGTGAAGTCTCACTAGCACAGAGTAGAGGGGGAGAAGAACCTCCCTTAATCTGCTGGACATGCTCTTCATAATGAACCCAGGATACCATTGGCCTTCTTGGCCACAAAAGCACATTGTTGTCCATCAGGACTTCAAGGTCCTTTTCCACAGATCTACTTTCTATCAGGTATCCTGCTAACCTCTACTGGTGCATTTTATTGTTCCTTCCCAAATGCAGGACTCTGCATTTGCTCTTGTTGAACCTCATCAGGCTCCTCTTTGCCCAGCTCTCCAGTCTGTCCAAATCTTGCTGAATGGCCACAAAGCCTTCAGGTGAATTGGTCAAATCCAGTTTCATGTTATCAGCAAACTTCCTGAGAAGGCACTCTATCCCATCGTCAGTGTTGTTGATAAAGATGTTGAACACGACTGGAACCAGCACTGATCCCTAGGAAACTACACTAGTTACATCTCTCCAACTGGACTCTGCATCATTGATCACCATTCTTTGACTTTGTTGTCTTCCTACAAACCCTGACAACATCCCTATAGATCTCTAAGTGACAATTCCCTTCTTCACAAACTGTAAATTTCTTTCTTCCACAACACTTTCTTAATAAGATCCTTGCTTATCCATGCAGGTCTTTTACCACCTCTACCTGGTTTTGTTTTGTTTTTTTTTCTCAAAGGAATGCACCTATCTTGGGCTTGGAGGAAGCACTATTTAAAAATTGATCAGCTTTCTTGGGCTCCCTTTCCTTCCAGAGTCTTAGCCCATGGGATTCCTGCAAGTAGATCTTTGAGGAGCCCAAAATTAGTCCTGCGGAACTCCAGGGTTGTAATTCTATTTATTACCCTTCTTCCTGTAAAATACTAAACTCCACCATGTTATGGTCACTGTTGCCAAGGCTGTTCCCAATCTTAGTCCCCAACCAGACCTTCTTTATTCATTAATACAGGGTCCAGCAGTGCACCTCTCTTTCTTGGTTCTTCCACTACCTGCATAGAAAGTTCTCATCAATGCATTGCAGAGCCTTTTGGACTGAGTATGCTTAACTGATATACCTGGTTTAAAATACAATTAGTGTCTACACAGCCTTTTACAGTTGCTTGATTTAGTTGGTTTAGAAGCTTCTTAATCATTGC
Source organism: Ceyx melanurus (assembly GCA_024611195.1). Taxonomy (NCBI): domain Eukaryota; kingdom Metazoa; phylum Chordata; class Aves; order Coraciiformes; family Alcedinidae; genus Ceyx; species Ceyx melanurus. Next base: position 8,581 of record JANHGL010023256.1, on the reverse strand, counting down.
CACCTTTCAGGAAGGCAGGCATTGAGTGATGAATACGCTGTGGAAACACCCTAGCATACACTACAACTAGTCATGGTTTTTGTCCTGTATCCTTTATAACAGGAATTACTTAGAGCAGGGTCAACCATCATGAAATGAATACACTTAAAAAATGCAAGACATTATGTAAATACAGGTTTTGATGCTACAGATTGCTTTCTCAAGTCTCTCCTACAAATTCCAACACTTAGAGTGAAGTGGTACCCTAGAAAATCACTGCACACTCATAAAAGTCATGGTGCTTTCTTGATATTTTAGAAGTACAAGTTATTTATTGCTTACATTCTCAACACTTTGCAGACCATGATTAAGATTTCCAAAGAACTCCCACCAGGTACAGTCCCCTTATGGGTCATCCTCCTGAGTATCTTCGCTGGACTCTTAATTCTTGCACTGCTTATATTTGCTTTGTGGAAGGTAAGCTGCATGTTCTTGTCTTCATGAAAATTAACAACTATGATTAAGTTCTCTGTCATCTCCTCATAAGTAGAACCTTACAGACACTAATATTATCTAATAAGTAGAGTTAAATCTTGTAGAAACGACATAATAATTCATAACACTACATTGTTCTGATGCGTGACATGCAGTGCTATCTAGTTGAAACCTGTATTGGCAATATGTTATGAAAATAAAAACAGAAATATATTTTAGAACGATCAAGGATTTATTAACAGGGTTTTTTTAATTAGTTTTGGCTATGACCTTTCATAACCAGGTTTACTCTGTCCAAGAGATGCTAGCCTGCAGAGTAAGTATTGCCACAAGTGGGCACTCTTCTCAAAGGTAAATATTTAGTTCCTATGAGAAGATTACAGTTTATCAGTTTCAACATGCATAATCTCTTGAGAAATCTGAAAGTATAAAATAAGTTATTATTTATTCAGTTGTATACTGAATATTATTAAGCGCTTTAGTCCTTGACATTATGTGAGTATAACAATGGTATAGCAGTTGCTCACTATACATTAACTGTATTCCTTTTGTCTGCTTTCATGACACGTTTTTCCATTTAGTTTTAGTTTTTAGTTTTTCACTTCCAGGAAAAACAATGTTGTACTTAGTGATAAAAGATTAAATGACTTCTTATTGTACTGAAAGTCTTAAAACTGTATTAAGAACAACAACATAAATGCTATCAATATGTGTTGTATGCTTTGAGCTGTTCTTAGTCACATTTTTATTTTCTGCAGGCTGGGTTTTTCAAGAGACCACTAAAAAAGAAAATGGAGAAATGAAGACAAAAAAATGCAGAATTTTTTGCTCAGGTCTAAAAATGTATGCACAAACCATTCAAGACCATCTGATTGCACACTGTACTCAAATAAGCAGGGTCACAATTGCATCTGCAAGTTTAAATGTCCATATTTATACAGAAAACCTTTAGAGGTACCCTGGAAGTTTGACTCTTGCTGTATATCTTGGAGTAGCCAAGAGGGTGCTTCATAAATGATCACTGTAAATTTATTGTGTAACTATTTAATCCAATGAGTTTAAAGTGTACAAATTAGTAATTAACAAAAAAGCACAGATAGGAAATTCAGCACTGGCAAGCTTCTATTATTGTAAGGCACACCTTGTCTTTGTTACTTACGAGTTTAAGAAGTGACAAAGAATTTGCATATTAAATAAGCATTTAACAAATTATTTTTGTGTCACAGATTAAAAGTTTATGTAAGAATACACTGAAATGTAGATAGCAAAAGATTTAAGATTTTTTTCTTTCTTTTTAGACTATTCAGTTTCCTCCTTTCTTTCATGCACTTGTATGCCTTCCACAAGGATGGCTCCCTGGGACTTGTAGGCTGTGCCTTGTCCTTGAGGGCTTCCTGTCTCACTTGCAGCCAGGCAAAATTAGCAGAAGAAAATGGAAGTTTGCTGACAAAGTGTGTTGTTGCCTCAGCATAAGACAACTCAGTATTGATTACCAATATAGCAAAAAATGTTGAGGAGAAGTAATAAGTTCTATTAGCTGTCTTTGTTTACAGATAAGCTTTGCCTTGCCAAGGAAGCCAGGAAAATTTTTTCCTCTTCTTGGTACAATTGTAATTGTAATGAAGAAAAAAGAAAAACAACACTGCAATTTTCCAAAAGGTTTTAACTTAGCACTGAATTTATAGTAATAGCTTAAATGCAGAAATATATTTTATACACTTTTTTTTTTTTAAGAAGCCACCACAGGTTGGGTTGTACCATGCTGGAAAGTGCAACTCTTTTTGTACAAGTAGAAGTGTGCTAGCAGGTGCTTTCTTTGTTTGAAAGATGTCACTCTTAAGTCCCTTCTATTGAGTTTCTAAATCAGAGGAACTAGTTACAGGAGAAGACTGAGACTTATATGAATGCAGCAAGAAGGATGAAGTTTGAATGTGTTTGCAGTTTCTCCCTGTGGCTGTGGGAAAGGTGGTTATTTAGTAACAACAGTCTGCTGAAGGTAACTGCATGAGTCAGAGAAGACAACACTATGGGTGGCTGTGCTGTGCAGAGCCTGGGAGAGCTTCTAGGTTGGCAGATTTACTTGCTATGCTAATCTGTACATCTGAAAGCTCACCCTATCTGAAGGGGTTCAAGGCAAGCTATCCTGGTTCTAAGCGCAGAAGGAAGACTTGAAGGGAAACAAGAAAAATTATGTAGAGGAGATGTGGATAGAATCCCTGCTGCTTCATAGTGCAAGTTAAAATCATAGCACCATAAATAGAATGTTTAGGGCTGGAAGGGACCTCCAAAGGTCATCTAGTCCAGCCCCCTGCAGTGAGCATGGATACCCTCAACTAGACCAGGCTGCTCAGAGCCTTAAAGAGTTAAGTAGGCCTCAAGGAAAGGAAAAAATACATTTATTAAACAGTGAAGATAAGTAAATATTCACAGAGGTGTTTTCAGTCTCATGTGAGATGTTTTATTTTAATAAAAATATATGATTTTGCCAATTTCTTTGTAAGATTTAAATGGCATCTGTAGCATCTGAACACCTCTGAATTGCAATTTTTTTGTCCTTATAGTATTTCTATAAAGATGTATTAGTGCTGTTATCATGTTTTATTCTAAAAGAACAGAATTATGACAAAATTGTGACTCACCTGTGCACACATAAAGTCTGTGACAGCAGAGGAAATACTTCAATTTATTATTATTCAGACAGTTTGTTAACCATGAGGTCATTTTCCTGGCTTCATAAAATTACTCACAAGTTGTGCAAGCCACCCATCGTTTTTATGCAGCATACTTCTGTTTAAATGTTTCACTTTTTAGTTATGATAAGCTGTTAACTAGAGCCTTTTACTTTTCTGATGACATTTCATGCCTTATTTTAAAACATCAGCCTTACTGAAAAAAATAAATGTCAACAAAAACAGTCTATTTCCCTAGATAAAGACTACACAGAAGTAGGTATTTTATCTATGATCAAAGTTTATTTCAGATTGACATTTGATTTTTTTTAGATTTGTTCTTCACTGTAAAGTAATAAGCTTCATATAACCACACCACTTTCCTCTGTCATGATGCTTTGTATATTTTCACGTTAGTCATATTATCATATCTTTAATTATAATTATCTGTTTAAAATATAAGTATTAAAGGGGATACCACTATAGCACCTTATTCTTACTAAATTAGTAAAAATCACTATTTTTATCCATAAGAGCCTTTCCACACAGCACCTCAACAGCAGTATTTTACTGCTTTTTATTATATACAACAGAAAAGCCTACTGAAAGCAGTA
>JANHGL010023255.1:19118-48349 GCA_024611195.1 Ceyx melanurus | reverse complement strand
ATATAAAACATCACTATAATGCTAAAAAAAGATTTGCTTCACTTCTACGCTGTACTCTCTTCATGTTTTCCTCTCAGTTGCATGTGTAAACTCCCTGGGGCACGCAGGGAATTTGGGGATCTATTTAAAACCTCAAAAATGACAAGTCCTTCCCTTTGCCTGCAGTCTGTAGGCTGCGGATTTGGTTGTTTGCAGTAGTTTTAGTTGTGTGGTGGTTGACAAGACTCAGAGGAGTGGGGCTAGAAAGGACCAAGGGGTTCCTCAGGACCACAACTGAGGTATGAACACAACCAAGGTCACGAGAAGAGCTGCCATGCCAATCTTACCACCTGCACTCTTGCTTCTTGAAGCAGAACACGACAGATGGTTGTGTCTCCAGACTGTGAAATGGTTCCGTTTTGTTACCAGCTTGGGGTCCTCTGCACTGCCAGTGCTCAGGCTCCTCTCATGGGGAGCTAAAATCCTCTCATGAGGAGCTAAAATCCTCTCATGATTGTTAAATCATACGGTGTAGCAGCTAAAAATTGCTAGAGGTAGGGGCAGATTCTTTACTTCTGGAAGCAGGCCCAAACCTGACCAACTTCTAATAAGTTACTGTGGTGATTTATTTGATTTTTATTTTTCAAAATACGTGGTTTAGTTTCTATCCCAAGAACACTGTCCTCATTTCAGTTTTGGCTTAGGCTCAAATGTAAAATGTCCCACCTTCCCCAAGGCCCTGTTTTCACTTTAATTTCTTAGCCACATCAATACACCAAACCCTCAGGAGATAGGATTCACTTTTGACTTGCACCCTCCTCCCCTCCTGTTTGTTCAGCGTGTGCCTTTCAGTGATCAGGTTGAGCTGAAATCACTTGATGTAAAATCATGAAATCCTAAATTGATCAGGATTGACTCCAAGCTGGGAGTGAATGTGTCAGCTAAGTCATAAAGACCACCAAAGGTGGTGAACTTCTTGCAGGGTGACTGAAGCTAACACACCTCCTGCAACAGGCTAGGTTGAAATGACAGCTGGCAAGTCAAAACACAGGGGGGAAAACCACTTGCCTCTAACTGTTTGGCTTCAAGAAAATGAAGTATGCAAGGAAACATCAAAGCTCATGATGTCAAGTGGTGAAAATACTGATCCAGCCTTTGCTTCAAACCAGTTCTGGCCTCTGTTGCTAAGCCAAAGCTTCAAAACTCTACTTCTGGTTTTCAGAAGGTGACCACCCCTGCCAGCATGAGCCCATGCAAATGTGCAGAGCAGCAAATGGTGAATAACTTCGTGCTGCTGCTGCATGCAAGATGAGCACATCACCAAATAAAGAGAAGAAGAGGTGGTGTGGCCACTTCCCGCTGCTGAGAATAGTGCTCAAGTTCTATCACTCTAAAAACCATCTTGGGGTTTTTTTGGTGTATTTTTTAGACACCGTCAGCTAAAGAAGCAGATAAATAACAGATAAGGTGAGCAGAATGAGAAGACATCATAGATACTGTGTCCCCAAAAAAAGGTCTAGAAAAAAGAAACACAGGCAGACAACAAAGGAAGTCTGCTGAAGATATATATATATATATTAAAAAAAAAGAAAATTAAAGAGAAAGATTCTCAGAGGTGCAACATAAACCACTATTATATATATAATTTTATACATATCTGCTGAATATTGGTCCTTTTCAGAAAAAAAACCCCATGGCTTTCCTAGCAAAGCAGCAGCTTTGACTGCAACCTCCCTTTCAGTGTGATTTAGCACAACCCGAGTGCAAGCATGAAAAGGCTTGTACAGAAAATTCTTCTAACTGAAATTCACTTTTCTCCTCGTTAAATGCAAATACTTAGCAAGCTTATGATTCCATGGGAGACTCATAAAAAACATATTACCTTCTGGATCTTGAGCCTTTTAGAACTACTGTGCTCTGCTGCCTTCAATTTATTCATAATACTGGATTTTTGTAACCACGGTTAAGGTGAATACTTTCTTTTTTCAGGTAATTTTAGGTGACTAAGGCAAGCTGTATTTTTTTGTTTGTTTGAGGGAGGATTTTTACTCTCTAAACTGTGGAAAAATTCAATGCCTCCTCCTGAACTGAGATGATTTTTAGATGGTGTGTAGCCTCTTCATGAGCAGGAACACTTGCAAGCAAATAGAATTTTATAGTCAATACAAAACTTGTTTAAAGTACAGATCAATATTTAAATTTTAATATATCCTAATCTTTAACTTGTATGTACATAGTGTCCCTTACATATATATGTAGACTTTATGACTTTTGCTTGTTTTACACCAGCTATTCAGACCCACATTAGATTGTGGTCACGTGGAAAACATTTACGTTCACCTTCTGGTTATGTTAAATAAACAGTGCAGCCTGTTACAAAGCAGCACTGGCTTTCACAACTAAGAATCCAACTGTATTTCATTTATTTTCTATAATATTTTCCATTTTTGAAACGAATACATCACCTTAGCTCTACTGAGGGGTCAAAGCAGTGACAAAAGCTGTGGGAGATGTTTCAACAGAGCACTGCAAGGAGCTCAAAACCACCCCCTGATTTCTATTCTGCTTTTTCTTTCTCAAAATGATGGCTCTGTACGTGGCCAGTGGAGCAAAGTCATCAGCACTTCCAGTAACTAACCTTTCCAGTTGGCCCAAGCATCCTGGCAGCTGAGGGACAACATCAGCATTTCCACTGGAAGGGACCTAGAAGATCATCTAGTCCAACCCCCTGCCAGAGCAGGATGCTCTGATGGTTTAAATCAGACCACAGTGTGCTCCAAGAAATTTTAAATGCACTGCAAAGAACTAATTACTCATCACAGCAATGCAACAATCACACCTTGGGAGACTGCAGTGGAGAATGACCGATTCCTTTTTATTTTTCCTTTTAAATAGTACCAAAACCAAGCAAAAAAATAGAGGAAGCTGAAGGCAAAACCTGAATAATGAAATAAGACTCATTTCACAAGTGAAAATGAAGGGGAGTGGGGGGGTAAAAAGTGACATTAAAATCTCTCTGGCACCTGCCAGCAGTTCTGTTTGCACAGAATTACTAGCAAATGGTGGTATAGTCTGTCTGCAAAACAAAAAATACCCAAAATCTGAATGAGTGGAGTCAACAGAGGACTTGGGTGTCTTTGAGGGAGCAGGAAACGTTGCTAGACTGAGTTCAGTACAGAACTGAGTGGTTTCAGATGAGATCAAAGGTTAATTTACAGGAAACTCAAAGACAGTTACTCACTTGTTGATCTTGCAGTTTAACTCCAACTACCCTGAAGGTGTTAGTGGCCGTGTTGTGGTAAATGTTGATCCTGCTGAATCCCTGCTGGCCAGGTTTGATTGGCACCCATTTCTTACTGGTATCGTCGTAGACCATAACTGAAGCCCGGGCTTGGCAAATACTCTGTTCACTGGAGAGCAAAAACAACATTGGGGGGGAAAAAGAAATGAGAAAAAGTGAATTTTCTGCATGCTATTAAAACATCTACAGGAAAAGAAACCAAGAGAAATGATCAAAACTGCTTCTAACATATGTTTTAGAAGACATCTGCTAATGCTTTGAATGCAATCTGCCTGTTAAATTAAAGCTGGCTTGTGTGTGTGTGTGTGTGTTAACAGGGTTAAAAGACTCCAGTATCATACTGTTTTGAACTGATTTCACATTAAAAATACAGGTGATTCCTCAGGGACTAATATCACATGAACATGATGGAAACTGTCCAGTAGGATAAATGCTCCATTTATTTTCTGTACCAACTGGCAAGTGAAACCTTTCAGGTTTGCATGGCAAGTTGCAATCATTTACAGCTTACTGACAAAACAAACGTGACATCCAGAGCCCTGTCACACATTTCAACCCAGAAGCAAGCAGACCTTGAACCAAAAGCCACGTTAGGTAAACTTGAAAATCAATTGCTTTAATCCAGCTGATGCCTAATTCCCACACCCACTGACGCACACATACCCAGAACACACAGAACTTTTTCCCTTCATCCTATTCACAAAGCCATTGCTAAATGGCCAGTACTTTGTAAAGCAGTGATGTGGAATTATTTTTGTTCTGTAGATTCACAGAAATTCATCAGCTCTTTACTTCTTGCTTGTGTTTTTATGACTAATATACTGGATTTGTGCTAAAACACACCTGTCGTTTGCAAATGCCACAGGCAAAGAGTGTTGAGGTGACACGTCCCTTTGGATCAGGATTTCAATTCCCACTCTCCTGACTTCCCAGATGCTTTTCTTATACCTCTTTATCTAAAGAAAAGAAAGACTCCTGCACATTTTGGAGGTGTGAGCTCTTCAAGTGTAACAGGGACACTCGACAAGCACAGTGCACATTAGTTGTTCAGAAAACTGGTGGGATTCCTGTCCTGCCATGATCTCGAGTTCATGGTCATCCCAGTAACTTTAGACCTCTATCTATTTATATCTACACCTCCCTTCCTTAGCCCAAGCTGTATTAAACAATTTTTGGCAGTGCAGTATCAAGCAGTAATCTGCTTTGCACACAAATCCTTTTTCTCTCTTCTCTTGCATACACTTCTCTTTTTATTTTGCCTCCACAATTAACTCCTGGGTGCTGCTAAACCACATCCCAGCACCAGCACCAGGCTAAATTCCATCCCTTGTAAATGATCCCAACTCCTAAAACCCCAAAGCCACCCAGCATTTATCAAATCAAGCTCATTTATCAAATCAAGCTACCAGATGCCTTGTGCCACCTGCAGCTCCAGAGCTCAGGGGAGAATCAGTTTCCCAGGCCCACAGCATCTCCCTGAGCAGCAAGCTGCCAGAAAACATGGTCCCCTGGAAGGGTCACACTGAGCCAACATGATGCTAGGTCCTCTCCTCAAGTCTTGTTGGGTGGTGCACTGTACTCAGGGAAGCAAGAGCAGGCACTGATTATACCAGGGCACGTCTGGGATGAGTTTTGTCCCCATTTCAGATGAGTTTTGGAACTCCTTAATTAATCAAAATTAAATTAGCCTTACTTATAACAAAGAGAACTTAACCACCTGGACACCAGGGCTTTACCTTGGTGTAATTTGTAATGCCACATGCAGATTCCAGTGGATCCAGCAACTTTGCCTGCACGTTTTGTTGCCAGTAAAAACAGCAGTGGAGAACCCCTCTCCATCCCCAGGATTGAAATATGGATGCAGACCCCAGGAGCAAGATTTAATGCATGACAAGCAATTGTTAGTGCAACATCAAGCAACACATCAAGCTCTCCCTGCAGTCAATGGAAGCATTTCATCATTCACTTAAATGGAAACAGGATTAAGCCTGTTATCTGGCCTGCAGTGAAATAACAAGAGAGGAACATAAAACAAGCACAGCACGAGGGGAATCCTTCCCTGGAAAGCACTTCATCAATCTTTCCAAACCTAAAATGCCCCCAGGGACCCGTTGCTACCTTGTTGTCTCACCCTAAATGGGGGTGTAACTCATCTCATCTCACCCACAAAAAGCACAACTGTTTTTAGGGGATTCACTGAACATTCCAGAAACACTCCTCTGAGAAAGGTCAGTGGGAGCCTCTCTGTTACCCTCTGTGGAGTCCATGATTTGAAACACAAATCAAGCAACTGCTTTCAAGACACTTGAAATGTACCTTCTTGGTGTCAGAAATTGTTAATACTGCTTTTCCCAAGGATGTTCCTACCTGGGAACGTGTGAGATAACTCACAAGCCACAGACACATCTTCCTCTCCTTGTCCACTGAGCCTAGCTGGAGAAAGTCACAGTGGTGTGGTTAAACCTCACATGCAATAAAGAGGTGCCTGATGCTGCCTGAAGTTAGCAGAATTCTCTCTCTCACTGTCAGCTCAAGCAGTGGATGTAAATAGATCTCCTGTGTATGAGGATGTGTGGTCTGTGCAGTACCTGTGTTAACCTCTTTATCAGCAAGCTGCAGGTTCCTGCAGCATTTTAAAAGTGCTGCAAATTCCACCAGACTGAGCTGCTTAAATATTTCAACTGGTTTCACTCCACCAGATATAATAAATTATAGAAAGAGGTGAGCATTTCTGTCTGACAACTGGATTGGCATAAAAAAATCCTTGGGAGACCCTCTGAATGCAAGTCAGTCAGGTCATCTGGCCTTCCCAGGAGAGATTCACCATCAGCTTGTGACCCCAGTTCTTGTTGGGAGACTCATTTCTCCCAACATTTCAATCCCCAGTTCCATGCAGCCACCTGAATATTTCCTAGCAGACCTTCAGAAAAGGAGCAGTCACAGTTCCCTATGGAATACAGAGGTGCCACAACCCTCATTTCTTGGGACCCCTTGAAATCCCAACCCATGGATCTGGTGCTCAGAAGGCTTCAATGACAAGAAAATGCTGCAAATACAAAGCCAGCTTCATAAAGCAGCTCTGAAAAGACTGATGCTGTTCAAGTTGTGAGATACCTGCAGGATAAATTCCTATTTCACAGAGCAGGAAGCAGAAAGTACCTACAGAGTTAACACGAGTAAGATGAACACCAGTTCACCTCCAGGAGGAAAACTGTTGCTCTTCTTCCTATCAGAAATTCACTTTGGATTCTCCCTTATTACAACAGCATGCCCAGAGGGATGTGCCATGTTCAGTACCTGTGGCAAACATGCACTGCAGACACTGGAAATCAAAACAGACACTTGATGGAGCACCCAGTTCCCAGTGTAAGCCAGGACTTTGGGAGATCAGCTGCTAAATTTGGGGATTTGGATCCTGCCAACAACTTGCATAACCTTCTGTCACCCCTCAGTGCCCTTGAGCATGGGAGAAGTGAGAAAAAAACCCCAAAATCAAATAAAAGCAGCATGCAAAACAAGAATGCAGGAGGAGAGATGTTCCACCTGGGGCTGCTCAGCCCTCAGCACTGCAAGCCCAGGGAGAGATCCCTGACCTCCCTGTGCCCACTGCAGCACATCTGCCAACCAGGGGAGATTTAGGGCCAGATTGGTGCCCCTCTAAGCTGCCACATCTGCTCAGCTGACGCTGCTGAGATTGCTGAGGCTGGAGTTCATTTTAACCCATCTTGTTCTGGTTCCTGAAGCGTGAAGGATTCAGATGAATTTCCAAGGGGAACTCCAGGCATCCCTGTCTCAACATCTCACAGCAGTTAAGAGAAGTGCTTTGCAAAAGGCACCTCACAGAGGAACTGCAGAGATTCAGGGAAGCGCCACAGCTGCCAGAGTGGGCAGCCAGACTCCCCCAGCCATGCCCTGCTCTGAGGAAACCTTCCCTGCAGCTCCCACCTCCCTCAACAGGTTGCTGCTGTTGAGAAACTCTGTTAGTGCTCTAATTGCACAATATTCCTTCCTGCAGCAAACTGAGGGGCATTCAGAGTTGACACACCACCTTGAAGACATCATTTGGGAGCTCCTAAAAATGTCAAGTCAGTGTTGAAAAATTCCTAAAATTAAATCAAGTAAATGGCCTGGGGAGATACTATGAATTAGTCAAAACCAGTAAAAAAGCAACTTGGCTAGATCAGGTTGCTATTAAAGTATTTCCCTTCACCCTGAAAGAAAAACGAGAAGTAACTAATGTTGTAAAATACACATGATGCAACCCCCCAAACTGAGCTGTCAAGTGAAGATACTGCCTGAAAGCTCTCACTCCCAGCCTGGTCATACCCACATTTCAGGAGAACACTTTAAACAAAGGCTTTGGAAGATTATCATCATAGCTAATCATCAGGAGAGGCAGTGAATAGAGGAAATCAGCATACAGATCTGTATAAAAGCTGGTGTTGCTCTGCCTTGGTTTCCCTCCAATCCCAGAAGAAATGCAACTAAATCTGTGCCAATTGACACCAGAAATGAAGGAGGTTTTGCTCCTCACAGCCAGGAGATGCACGTGGTGCAGCACTGCCAGGAAAGCTTCATTACCATTTAACATGATTATTAATTACCCTCCAAGGTGACAACCAACACAAAGACCCTGCTCAACACCTTCCCAGCTCCCAGCTACTTACTTGCTCGCCATGGAGGAGCACCCAGGTCAGGGAATTCCTCAGGAGGACACTCTCCAATCCAGCACGTGTCCTTCAACCCAAACAAGCTTTTTTTTTTCCACCTGCTTACTGAGCAGAAGCCCAATTTTGGCAGGGAGACAAGGCAGGAGTGTTCTATGGAGGCTGAGAACCAAAACAGGAAAGGGAAGCACAAGCAAGAGAGCAGAAGGGCAGGAAGTAGGTTACACTCGTACAGCAGGGGCGGGGAAGGGACTTGAGAGAAGAAATGGATCCTTTCTTGCAGCTGATTTACCCACTGAAAGCCCAGACAATAAAGATGAAGATCAGATGCCCTGCCGTTGCCCCATTGGTGGCGTGGGTATTAAAAAAAAAATCTCATTTTCTCAAGGTGCAGGTTTGCCCGTCTAAGAAAAGGCAAAAGCAAACAAACCCTCAGACACACGGGAAAAAAAAAAATGTTATTATTCATTTATGGCATGGGTGTTGGCACGGTGCAGAATGAACTCCTGGTGGAAACGAGGGCCCCTGTCCCACTTGCTGCCAGCCTGGCACAGCCTATGGCCCAGCCCCAGCCCAAAACTGGCACCCAGGAGACCACACTGATGCATTCAGGTTGGAAAAGCCCCTTGGGATCGAGCCCAACCATGAACCCTGCTCTACAGAGCTTATTCCTAAACCGTGTCCCTCCAAACCACAGCCAAACGCCCCTTCAACACCCCCAGGGATGGGGACTCGACCCCTCCTGAAACTGTATTTTTCTGCTTTGGGGGGATTCTGGGCATTTTCATTCCAAAATTCTGCTTTTCGGGACTTTAAAACCTGAGTTTCTTTGGGGTCGAGTGGCAGTTCTCTGTACTGCTTGCATTAGAAAAGAAGGATACCATCTGAAAAATGCATTTTCAAATAACTAGAGTTATATTACTAATTAATGCAGCCACACTGGCTCCACTCTACCAGGCAGAGGGATGGACTAAGGAAAAATCAGAGCTGCCTTTTCTCTGATTTCACATGCCTGGGATTGAAACAGTCACTATTTTGACAACACTTTGTCCTCAGCATAGTTTTTCCTGCTACAGCAAGCAGACAGGAGTTTCCTTACACTCAAATACCAGCTAGAATGAGCTGGTTTTAAAGCTCTGGACACAATTCCCAGCTCCTGCTGACACAGGGCACGGGCAAAGCACAGCAAAGAGCAGGTTTCTGCTGCCACATCCCATCTGGTGCCAGGAAAAGGCATCAGTGAGTGGGACAAAGCCCAGAGCTGTCTCTCAGCACCCCAGCCATAAGCCAAATTAATTTCATTAAGCAGTCCAGCACACATTCCAGCAGAAGGGCCTCTAATCACCCTTTTGCATTGCTAAAATGCCTCTGTGGCCCTGCAGCACTCAGAAGGGACCAGAGACCTGGGACAAGTGACAACTAAGACCCAGGAGCTGGTTTCTCCCCAGTCCTCACAAAGGACCATATGCTGGATAAAGAGATTATTTCAGTCATGTGTTGAGATCTGTGTGAGCAGATCAGGATTCCTGACCACAGCAAGGAGGCTTTAGTTGCAATTTTGTGAATATTCCCACAGGTTTCCAAGCATCACTAGGCTTTCATGTTCCAAAGGTGTCCAGGAGTTTCATCACCAGCTGAAAAATGCTTTGTTTGAGACAATAACATGATGTTATTTTCAACCCTGAGAGCTACAGATGGGTGAGTGCCTCAGCCTCATCATCACTCCTCTCCAAACACAAAACCCAGTTAACTTCCAAGGATGAACTGATGCACTATGGAATGTGCTGTGCAGACTCTGAAAAGACTACTTATCATCATAAAACAAAAAGAAAACTGCATTCTAATAAAACTATTTGAAGGCAGGCATGATGAAAACAATTTTTCCTTAATAAGCACATATTTCACAGTAACTTTTTTTTATTTCCAAATAACTTTTGATACACATACAGCTCTTTTAATTAATTTTTCTTTTAAATTCTTCTTTTAATTAATCTCTTTCTTTCAATTAATAAGGCATATTATACTGCAGAAAATTTGAATATGGCAATGTTTTTTGTTTAATAACCTCACAATTAAGACATCTGAAACTGTATATTTAATAAACTGAAATTCCATAAACTGCAAGACAATGGTATGAATATAATCACAAATGCCACATGACAGCACAGAAAATAAGCAGTTATTTGTGTTTGATTCACAAAACTACTTTCACAGCTGTTAACAGACTTCAAATGTAAGATATTTCCTCATACGCTGAGATGTGCAACTGCAAAATGTGCTGATGAGACAAAGAAAACTCCTTGTCCTCATCAAGTTTAACCCTGTATGTTAATATCTATTTTCTCAGTATATATGTTATTGCTCTCTCAAATATCTTCTTTTTAATGCTTATTTTAAAGGAGCAGGAGTGATACTGGAGAGAATTATTATTATCATGATATTATTTATACAATTATAAATTACAAGTGTTAAAACTAACTCTGCTAACTGCCACTGACAGCAAAACAATTCTCATTTATAAATGAGAATATTCTTGAGGTTATTCATCCAGGATGCAACCCCACCACTGATGAGGTTCAAGGAATTTTTGCTGTGGACTTAAAAGACTTGATACAGACCCATTCAAAACTTGAAATAGATCCATTCAAAACTTGAAATAGATCCATTCAAACAGTGATAAACATGTGTCAGGAAAAAAAAAAATCACTCACCAAATCTTTTGAAGGCCCTGAGATATGTCAGATTTGGGGAGCCAGGTTTCCAGAGCCATGGCATCCTCCTCATGCCAGGAAACTGAATCCAAGCCCTTTGCTCAGCTGATTTCACCTCCAGTCCCTCTCCCTGCAGAGGGCACAGCCAGGACTCACCTGCTTGCAAGGGGAATTTGTCTGTTTTGGAATTAACTCTCCATTTTCCTGTCTATAAACCCTGATGAGGAATGGGCAGAAAGCCCAGAGCCCACGTTAAGCAGCAGGGGACAAGCTCTGGGCCATATGGAAAGCAAGAAGCTGCCACTTCATACACAGCATTTCTAGAATGCCTTTTGGTTGTTTGTTTTTTTTTTTCTGGAGTCAGCTCATTGCACATCCTCAAATCAGCACGTTGGGGACAAATGGAGCTTGATGATATCATGGGAAATTCAACGTTTGGCAGAAAAAGTTCCCCTCACAACTGTGAAAGGACTCAAGAGTTCTGAGTGCCTGGGACGTTTGACAGCCCTTATTAAACAAACATTTCCATGCTGCTTCATGGCAGCCAGGGCTGCAAAGGACTCCATGGCAGCAATGGGCCACCAGCACAGGCATCTCTGCTGCAGGCAGAATTTAGCTCCTAATTTATGGGGAGCTCACAGAAACTTCTAGGGCTTTGATTTGAAACAAGAAATACCAACATTAATATAGTTTTAAAGAGCTTCTTGCTCCAAACTAGCACCTGATCATTTCAAGGACCTACCTCTGATATTTAGTGCTCTCCACCACCTAGTTAAGCAACTCAAATGTCACATTTTCCTGAGCAAAAGAAACTGCCTCATGAGGCAGCTCTGTAGCACATTGTGAGCATCATCACCCACTGGAAGTGGTTTTAGCACAAGCCTTTTAGAGGCTGATGGATGGGTGAGATGTGAAGGTAAGGAAACTGCTGAGCTAAGGGATGCTGGAGTGAAGAGAAGGCGAAGACTGGTCAGAAATTGCATCTAATTGCTTTTTTACTCCTTGCAACTCCCTAAGGCCTGATGCTGAGGTTGCCAGATGGAGAATGTTCAGTGATCATTGTGACTTTTCAAGACAGCAACACCATGCCTTAAATTCTGGGCCAAAAGGATGGATGCAAAACCTGGTGAGCTCCACAGCTCAGGGCAGAAAGATGCAGTAGATTATGACATCTGTGGAGGGTATAAAAGACTTGAGACTACATTAATACAATTCTTTTAGGGGTGTAGAGCAGGGCTGATGTTTGGACTGGATGATCCCAAGGGGTTTTTCCAGCCTGAATGGTTCTCTTTTGCATGACTCAGTATCTGCTCCACCCTTGCTGATGGGTGGGAAAATTCCCATTCTGCTGCAACACAAACTTCTCTTTTATAGCATTTGTTTCACCAGTAAAACAAGGTACATGATACTGGGGTATTGGAGCCTCACCTTAAATCCAATCTCTGCACTGGTGATGGGCAAGGAATGTCAATATTTGCAGATATGCTTCAGCTAGGAATAAAAATCACACATCACACCCAGACACAAAAAGTCTGGACAACTTAGTAGTAATATTTAGATTAAGTGCCTTCATTCAGATAAAAAATTGTAGCTTTCCATCATGGAAAAAGCACAGCCCTCTCCACTAAATGTGAATAAAGTGTACTAAAAAATCAGTATATTTACATGCTGTAATCAGCAGGAGCTTTTTTCCCCCCTAAATTTCACAACCATTCTTTCCAAAGAGTTTTTTTGTCCAAATAAACACAAGGAGAGGTAGTGAACAGCCATGTGCAGCAAGTAAATCCTTTGTTCAAAACTCCTGACAGTGCTTAACAAAACACAAACCATCCTGGCAGCTCCTTCCTTTCCTTCCATTATTTCTTGGCAGAGGTTTGTCCCTGGCAGATAAAAAGATGTAAGAGGTGCCAAAAGTGAAACAGGATCCCCTGAGCACATTTGTGCACCAACCTTGTGTGTGTGCAGTGAGTTTGGAAGGTGACTGTGTGTTTCTCCAAATCAAAGCTGCACAAGGCAGCAAAGAGGAAAGATTATTCTGAATAATGGCAGAAATATCCTTGCCTTCCTGTATTTTTTACCCCTTTTCCCTGGCAACTTTCCTGCCTCTTTAGGACTTCATGATAAGACTTCCCAAAGATTTAACACATTCCCATCACTTCCAACCCCTTTCCCACCACCCAACTCAGCTTCTTTCCACACCCTGGACCCACCAAACCCAACGTGGACTCAGAAACTTGGGGTTAGTTCACAGCAGGGTCCCTCCCAGTGAACTTTCCACTGGGTGGGTGATCAGCTGAGCAGCTTTTTCATCACCCAGAGTGCCAGCAGAATGCCAAGCAGGGAGAACCCCTGAGCTGGAGACTGCTTTGAGGCAGTCACAGCTTAATGGATAAAGCCCTGACCCCTGAGACCCCCCTATTCAAGTGCCACTTGTGTTCCCACGTGGGTTAGGGAGCATTTGTTTCCAAGACCCATTTTCCTAAGTGCTGTCTGCATTTTTATTTATTTTTTTTTTGCCATGAGCCTTTTCTTTTCAATATTTCTGCCTTCCTTGCCTGTCTCATTTCTTTCTGCTTAGGCTGACTGGCTTCTAACACCCAGACAATGCTCCTTATTAACTTAATAATACAGCCACGGCTGGAAATCAGACTGGGGGTTTGGGGAAGGCTCCTCTGAAATACGTGATGTGTGAAAACAAAACTTCCCTGCTTCCCTCTGACAGCCAGGGCACAGCCAACTGCTTCCAGCTTTATCACTTGTCCATGCCTCCCAGATCTCTTTTCTGGATAAAGGAGTTTCTTTAAGGGCTCCTCCAGCTGCCTCAGAACAAGAGAGAAGTTGTAATGGGTTAAATTTACTGATTTATATGATATTATTTATATTATAAATAATTTATAAGTGGCTGTGTCTCCCACTGCCACTTAGAGTTAGATAGACACTGCTTAAAAAATGAGAATAAAAATAAATTTGCTGATCCGTGAGGTTTTCTATGCCTTGGTTTCTATTCTCTTAGACACGACATGCCCAAGGAGGGTACCACCAGCCCTTGCTATGCACATTGCTGAGCTCACTCTCCAACTTCCAAGTCTCAGGGCACTGAAGTTTTTCATGGAAACCAGCTAGGAAATAGGGATAACTGCTCATTCAGCAGCATCTACTTCCCCATCCATAAAACTGGCTGTGGGATCTACCACTCCCTGCTACCAAAGTACCACACCTGCTTTGCCAGCTGGTGCTGGATGAACTAAAAAAGCCTCAGGTCAGCATAAAAAAAAGAGAATTCTGTTTTAAGTTGTACTGGGCACTAGGGAGACAGCTTAGGAGAGGGATGATTATTATCATTCAGGTTGGAAAAGCCCTTTGGGATCATCCAGTCCAACCATTACCTTACTCCACAAAGTTCACCCCTAAACCATGTCCCTCCAAACCACATCCCAACGACCATTAAACACCCCCAGAGGGGACTCAACCCCCTCCCTGGGCAGCCTGTGCCAGGCTCTGACCACTCTATTTTTCCCTAATTCCCTGTCTGACTCTCCCCTGGTGCAGCTGGAATCGTTTGTCCTCTCCATAGGCTTCAGGTTTGCTTGAGGGTGCAGATAAAGGAGTTTATCACTTGTTAAGGAGTTACCTGCACCAAAAAAAACCAAACCCAAAGAAATAAAAAATAAAAAATTTGAATTTATTTACAAATATATCTGAAAGTATGTTAAACATATAAATCTCTATTTTTTTACAATTTTAAAGTTAAAAGATGCTAACCTAGTGTCTAATTTAAAATAATTTTCTAGTTTAAAATCTATTTCCATGATGCTACAGGCAGTTTCAGTTAGCAAGTGCAGTGGAAGGGAAGCAATCAAAGGCATTGTCAGAAAAACAAATGGCATAAAGTGTAAACAGCAATCACATCTTTCAGATATTCAAGATGGGCAGCACTGGTTTCTTGGTTTGAAACAGATTTATCATGATGGAAATTCTTTTAAATTCTCCTTCGAAACAAATCAGAAAAGGGAAAAATCAAACGGGTGCCTCCAATAGAATTCCCAAGTCATTGTGACAATTCTGCTTTGCATTAATCAGGAGCAAATGGGTTGAAGTCCCAGCTCTGCATTTCTCTACCTTCACAAGCTCCTACAGCTTACAACACCATTAGCATTTAAACTCTCCCTGGGAACATGGATTTTCCATGCTGGAAAGCCAGGGAATCAATGCACCCCCCTCGAGCAGGTCAGAGCTGCAGCCAGTTGGGGTTGCTGTGCAAAGCAGAGGGAAAATCTCTGTATTTCCCTTTCTGCACTAAGCAAAAACACCCTCCTCTGAAAAAAAAAAAAACAACAGCATTTACAGGGGTAAAACAAACCGTTAAACTAAAGAAATCGAGCTTAACAAAGGGGGTTCTTCACACTGCTAATGGCTCGGGTTCCTCTGCAGACAAAGATGCTGTTTGACCTACTGCTCTAATTAGAGGAGCAGTGATGTTGACATTTATGTTGTGTAAAGCAGGGATGTTAATAGCCAGAGGGAGAGCTGTCAGGGCCTCTAAAGATCACAGCATTCATGATGCAGCCTTTAAATATTCAAATCATCAATTCACTGCTTAACTGCTTTCCCTGATAACAAGAAACCACCTCCAAACCAGCAAAAAAAACACCCACCCCAACAAACAGCCCTGGCTGTAGTGGATGGTAATGCTGAAAGATTAACAGGCAACACATGAATCCATTTTATTCTGCCAGAATAATTCCAGAATCCAGTTTTTTCCATAGAGAAACATGCTGCCTGGGGTTTAAATGTGCTGTGCAAACGGGACCAACCACCAGAGACTGCAGCTCATGTAGCTCAAGTTCACCTCAGCGTGCAAAGAGACACCTTTTCTGCTTGTGAAACACAGTTTTCGACCCACCCTGGACACCTTCAGAGCTTGTTTTGTCATTAATGCTTTTAAGTGGATCATCATTCAACTGAATTAGAGCAATCTGATCATGTGCAATCCAAAAATATCACTATTATTTCATCCCTGCAAGGTGATGGCTACTGCCAGTGACTTCTGAAGGAACCAGTTGAACCTGGCAGGCACCAAAAAAACCCAAAATAATTACAAAAGATATCATTCTAATGGAGATTGCTGAGTAAAATCTGTCCCATGATCATCCAGAATCAAGAAAAATCAAGCTTGAAATGCCATGTAGAAAGAAGTCTACAGGGCCACGGTCCTCTAGACATCACACCAGGGGAAGGAAAGTTCAGTTCTCACTGTTCACCCTCTGCTGCACCAGTGCTGGTGTTCCCTATTGCTCTCCACAGCCAGTGTGAGGAGCTGCTGGAAGTCATTTCCACTGCCAGAATGGCTCTTTCCAGAAGCAGTTTTACTGTTTACAACACCCTGGGGGGAAAAAGAACAATGAAGAGGTAGGGAGGAGATTCTTCTCCCTCAAAATCGTTTTATATTGTCAGAGATCCATTGATCCTCTAAGCGGTTTTGTTATTTGCAAGAACAAACCCTGAAATTCCATATGCCCAAAATTCAGGCTGTTTTTGGGGGCACAGCAGGCAGATGCAGAACCAAGACATTTATTTCTCCAGACAACAGGAGGGAGCAGCAGGTTGCTCCAGAGCCAGTGCTTGGCTCAAAGGCAACCACTGCAGACTCCAGCAGCTGGCAAGCCCAGCCCCAGAGCCTGCTGTGAATTACTGTTAACAAACACGTTTGGTTTTATCAAGCCTTTCTTCTTCCTCCAAGTGTTACAGTTGAGGTTGCTGGGGTAATCACACTGGTTAAAAATATCCTGGGAATGAGGGATTCAAATCTCAGGATTTCCACTGGGAAGTGTGTGGAAATTCCAGTGGTGGTGATGGGGCTGTGCCCACATGGACTGGGAAGGCTCTGTCAAGGATGCTACAAAGCAAACTGTATTTCTCTCACAGTTAACAGCCACTAACTTTTTTTTTTTTTTGAGGGAAGAGTGTTGAGAATATTTTACTAAATGCAAAATTAATAAAAAAACCAGAATATTGACTTTAGAGAACGAGTTTCAAACGCTTGGACAAATTGTTCTTCTGATAAATAACTCACAAAGATAACCCCAGGCCACAGGAGGTGGAGACTAACATTGATTTCATTGAAGCAGACATCATCATTTTCTTTTTTTCTGGAGGTTTTTTAGCAAAGTTCCTCTAGGCACAAGAGATATTCTAGTAAAACATTGCAAATATATCAAAAAGTCACCACTTCTTGATTTATTTTTGCAGGTTGAAGGGTGAATTTCAGCACAAGCGGAATTTTTTATCCCTTGCAGGGGTCTCAAAGGCTGAAGGATGATCATTTAAATCAGACGGCAAACTTTATGGGAGGAATTTCTGAGATATCCCCATCTCTGCCTTTTCCATACCTTCCTTTTCTCCTCAGAGATGCTTCTGCCCATCTCAAACATCCATTTTGCAGCCACATCACAGAAAAAACAGCAAATCCAGTGTCTGAGGCTGCAGCCCAACTCACCTCAGTGTCAACAGAAAGCCTCCCCCTTCCCAAACTGAGGGATACCGAGTTCCCAGTCAGAAGAAACTTGGTACTTTCTCAGGAGATCAGGAGAACACATGATTCAGTATCTAAATGCAGTGAGCAACTCCACAGATGAAACGTTCCCTTATTCAGAATGTTAATTTTTACATTAGCATGGGCAAAAGGGAATGATGCACATTTTGCATTTCATAAGGTTTATTTTTTTCCCCCTACTTTTGATTTGCCACAATGCGTAGTAATGGAAATTTGAATTTTTATGCACAGCATACAAAAATAAGCTTACATAACTCCCTAAGTCATCCTGAAGTAAGATAAATAATCTAAAAATTACCTTTAAAAATATGACAAAATAAAGATAAAATCCCATCTGCCACCACAGTGAACTGACAGACTTGTTCTCCTCCACAACTCAGAGCTAGCCCATCTCCTTGATTACATTTTAATTCATTATTAGAAGACCAGGGGGAAGCAAAAACCTTATATATATCTATTCTACTGAGTTTCCCAATTTGGAATTCACATTATTCCACCAATCCAGGTGAACTGTCAGGAGCCCTCTCCCTGCTTCTGCAAGAAGCAGCAATGGGGGTTTTTCAGATTTCCACCTTTTCTCTTTATAACTTCCAGAGTAAACACCTAGTATTCTGAAGGTCTATTTTAACTTTTTTTTTTTAAAGATATAAAACAAGCAAAGAAAAATATCCAGCCAAGCTCTGGCACACAGGGACAAGGGCTCTCAGACTCAAAAATAGAAAATACAGTTTTTACATAACCTCTCATCTATTTGTGGGTTATCCAAGGTAAAAAACAACTCCTGAATCCTTCTACTAGGACACCTTCTTGGATTGGTTTTCCATCCCAGGTGAATTCCCTTTATTTTTAAAATTATTTTTAATTATAGCACACGTTCGTGAAAAGCTTTTTGTTATATATGTCATATACCTATATATTAATTTCCCTAATTCACATTTACACAGGCAGTGATTTCTGGTTTCATTCATGATTTGCCACTTGATGCTTCTTCCAAAGTAAAGAACCTTCTCCTCACCTCTGTAGCACTGACATGTGGCCTCAGAAGCACCTCAGCATCCCTACCAAGCCCTCAAAGAGCATTTTCACTTTTTTTTTCAAACAGCATTCAGAATAATGCTCAGATCCACTGAAGGCAGCAAATAATCTAAGAATGGTTTTCTTCTCCAATTCTTCCAACACCTGTTTTTCCTGCTGTGCTTCATATTTCAGAACTCTCTGGAAATAAAAGATATTGCTATTTACTCCAAGTCCTCTTTTAACCACGCCTGCTGTGTGCCATTAATAGAGTCCTGCCAACAGGAACAGAATAAACAGAAATAATTACAAACACACTATTCAGCATCAACTGGAATCCCCAGTCAACTTCAATATTTGTTTCACATTTAACTAACTGCTCTTTTTTTTTTTTTTTTAATCCAATTAAAACAAATCCTAAGAAATCCTGTTCTGCTCCAGGGTCTTCTCCATCTCCAGTTCTTCCTAATTTGACTTGCATTCCAGTTTCACAGGGTCACAACTGCAGGGCCATCCTAACTCTTCCATGCAACTTGCTGGTGCACGTGCCACAAGTTCACCACCACCTTGCAAGTTCTCCACCATACCCAAAAAACAAGGGTGGCAGTTGCTTCCTGGAATATCTAAGAGGTAAGAAGGCAAAATTGTTCTTGAGATGTTCCAGCCAAGCAACTGGGGCGTTTATAGGTCTGAGCAAGAAGGAGAATCCTGGAACCATTCAGGTTGGAAAAGCTCCTTGGGATCATCCAGTGCAACCATCAGCCCTGCTCCGCAGAGTTCACCCCTAAACCATGGCCCTCAAAACCACATCCAAACACTCCCAGGGCTGGGGACTCATCCAGGTCAAGGCTCTGAGCACTCTTTCAGGGAAATTTTTTTCCCCAATGCCCAGTCTGCCCCTCCCCTGGTGCAGAGAAGGGAGGGCAGAAAAAGGGAGATGAGGAAGGCCGCAGCAGGAGGGGGCAGGACACTGCCAGGAGACCCAAGAGAAGGGGCCATTGCTTGTTAGAAAGAAACCATGGGGGGTTGTTTTTGTGTGAATCCGGTTGTCCTGGGTCCAATCCAGTGGAGACTGGCCAGTTTCCACCAGCCACACAGCCAGCCCACTGCTCATTCCACACGGGGATTGCTGTCTCCTTTCTAGAAGCCTGAAAGACACCTGCCAGAGCTCTCTTCTGCCCCGGCCAAACATTGTGTACAACTGAAAATATGCTTTGTTTATTTAAAGGAGACTTCAACAGCCCCCTGGGCTTGCAGGCAGATGTCAACAGCAGCGAATCTCTGTTCTCCCAGACAACAGGTGGAATGAGAAGCAAGGGAGCTTCCCTCCCTCCACACGGGCAGCGCAAGGGAACAGCCACCAGGGAAGAGAGGATGGGGTTTGAAGGATCAAGAAGGCCAAGAGGGAGAGATTTCAACCTTGATTCCCCAGCTCCTTGCTGTCCCAGAGGATGAGATCCCACCTTGGCTCTTGACGATGAGCTAAGATGATGCTCTTTGGCATCAAGATCTTGCTAAGTGATGCACAGGACTCTCCCTCTGGACCACACCCCAGCTTTTCTCCTGTTTCATGGCTCTGCCCTCCAGCCACACAGGCTGGCTGCTCCCAGACAAGCTGCAGCTCTGGGATCCCCTCCAACACAGCTCTGTAGGCATGTGAGATGCAGCACAGCTGCAGGGAAGTGTGCAGTGGGCTTCCAAAGCGTGAGTCAGATGTTCCTCGTGCAAGCTGCACACTAGGGAGACAGAACACTCACGTTTCTTCTCTTTAACCACTGCCTGCACCCCCTGTTGTTTGGAGCTGGCTACCTCTTCCATGCTTAGGCAGCACACCTTGTTCTGAGATAACCTCTGCTGGCAGGAAAATGATGTGTTTGTGAGGAAAGAGAAGGAGCAGGAACCCTGATCTTGCAAAGAAAATGTAAAGTTTAGTTCATTCCTCCAACGTGAGCATTTGGAGACAAACACAAATCCCTAGACTCCAAGTCTGGTCCTTTTTGGAGAGATTCTGGGAGCAAGCTGCAAATAGAGCAAGAGTTCCAGTAAGAGAGATCAGAGGCTATGTAAGTGTGTCCTCAAACGACCAAATATTATCCACACAGGACTCTAAACCATGTTAGATCAAGAATATGAATAGATATTTAAATAGACTGTTGCCATCTAGTACATCCCACAAATCTAATCAGAAGTAACTAATACTGCAAAAAGACTCCTGTAGTGACATTGGATGTAGCATTTCATAATCAATTTGCAAAGGCTATTGGTTTAACCCTGGAGGGGTTTAAGAAAGGAATTGACCAAGAGGTTAAATTCTTCAGTGTAAGAAGTGCCCAAATACAAATTTAAGGGAGGCAGTGTTGTCAAAAGCAAACAGTAAATAGGACAACTTGCTGGCAAGTCAAGAAATCTATCATCTCAGCTGCTGCTGTGCCTCTTTAGGACATTTGTAGAGAGAACACAGTATTAACAACTACTTTTAAGCTGGAAGATGCAAAGGAAATGTTAGACAAACATAAATGTGAGTAAAGAAAAGACTTCCTACAAAGCCTGCTGAAGCCAATGGGTCTGAGAACAGTCTTAGAAACCCAAATTCAGGGACCTTGCTTAAAAAAAATAAATAAAATAAAATAAAATGATGTAGTTGTGATCCATGACTGAATACAGCTAAAGGGTATTGGTTTTCCTAATTCCATTTATCTGGAGAATCTTTTTGGATTTAAATACTTGCATGGCTGTAACAACATGATCTAATTCTGGCAGAGTGGAAGAGAGTAGACTGACTAAAATTAGGTTTGCAAGCATGCACTAAGAGACACAAGGCTTCACATGATTCACCTACTTCTCAAACCAACTGACTAATGGAGAACTCCCCAGCAAGGATAACAATTTCCTCAATAAAGGCAGATTTCAAGTAACCCAGTAACCGTGTTATGAGCAATAAGAAGATACTGCCTTTGCCCTGAGGTGCCACATTCATTTTCCAGACATCCAGCAATAGAAAACCTCTTATCTGGAGAAAGTACTTTTAAATATTTTCCTGGAAAGGTAGTTAAATCTGAATTAATGTGTTAAAGCCTATACATCTTCACCTCCTGCCACAGGTGGGCTTTCCTGGGAAGTCCCATTTTAAAGCAATATGACATGTAAATAGACAAGCAGCTTGTCCAGGAGGGGCAATTCAAAAGAAAAATGCCTGAGTAGAAGCTGTTTCCTAAAGAACTGTCTCAGCCTTAGGAGATTTTCACCCCAGGAGTTTCTCTATCCTCATTTTGCAGATGGTGAGCATGTTTTGCCCAGAGTCTCTCCAGTGCTAGCACAAACCTAGAAACCCTAGGTGTCCTCACACCCTGCTCCCAATCCACTCACCATCTCCTTCCTGAATCCATCTGTCTCTGCAGCAGGGCTGGGAAGCAAGAAATCCAACAACATTCTGCACTAAAATGCTGAGGGAGCTTCAGAAGATCTCACTGGTCTTTTGGAACTCCTGGGACTTTATTCCAGTAATGGCTTCAAACTGGGCAGCCAGAGGAGGGAATGAGAGAACAGCCACAACTGCCCTTTGTGCTCCCACAGCTTCAGCCACTCTGCTGCTCCTCATCCTCCCTTCACCACGGGCTCTTGGGTGCCTCCTGTGAGGAGCTCTCACCCCAGGACCAAGGCAACATCAACTGCCCTGGACTCTGAACCCTCAGGGCAGGCTGTGGAGAGCTGCTGGTGTTGGAGCTGCAGAAGAGAACAGCTCTGTACAAGGCAGAGATGCTACACCTCATTCTCTCTCCCACCTTGCAACCCAGAAACCAATATTTCACTTACTGGAAATCACTCCTTTATTCTCTGCCAGCAAAATAAGTCGAGGAACTCCGTATTTTTAACAATAAAAACTGAGATTAGACTTGACATTTAGAAGCTTCCAAACCTGGCAGGCCCTAGGGCTGGGGACTTTGCCATCCTGAGAGGGGCAGCTGTGCAAGTTCAAATAAATGAAATACAAGGAAACTGCCTAAGTTGACCTCCTCTTCCAGAGCAGGGAGAGCAACCCTAACAGTGCCATGCTTCACTGGGCATGCAGTCCTGGAGTAAAATATTACAATCAAAAGCTGAGTCTCCCCAAGGAAACTCACTGAGGCAGCTGGTCTGCATCCCAGCCACAGAATTCAACCCTGCTGGTGCCTGCAGATTAATACCTTTGGCTTTCTTTTCTTACACCCCTTCACAACCCTTCTGCTGCCTGCAGGTGAATAAAACCTCTTCACACAGCCACTTGCAGAGTGAGGCAGCAATCTGACAGTGGGGAACTGAGTCCAACCCACCAGTAGGTGCATCTTAAGGAGTAAGACCTTAGTAACTCGTTGTAAAATGAGAATTTGTTGCCACATGATACCATTTTAGTACTGGACTGCCCTCAACCTCTTTGTGCTTAACCAGCTGCTTTCAACAACTGCCTTCTTTAAAACAAACAACTTATCACCCAAATTTCACTGTGAATTTCATTCTCTCTCATGCTGCAGTGGGCAGGAAGAGAACTATCAATTCCTTTCTAAATTAAACAAAACAAAGAACACACCACTCTTACTAAAGGGACAGCAACTAGTTGCTACAGCTGTGATAAAAGACAGTAACATGAGGAATTATTTACATATTCATCTGCTTAATATTCAATCAGACACCTGGAAACATGCCCCACTAAAGCACCCAGTTGAGGCACTCTGCAACTGGCAACCTGGCACCAGGAACCTGCTCCAATCCCCTGCAATTCTCTCCAGGACTTGTGTAGCATCTCAGTGGGCAGGTAGGAAGCTATTCCCACTCCCTGCATCATTTGGGTGGGTTTTCCTACCCAGGCATTGGTACTCTTCAGACTTTTAAATACTTCTTTCCCTTGGGGAGCTTCGTGACACCACAGTGTAGATATTTCAGGGGTTTAGGTGTGAAAATGCTGGCAAACTACAAGGTGCATCATACAAGAAGGGTCTGTAGAAATAAAATCATTCACCTTGGAAAAGCCCCTTGGGATCATCCAGTCCATCAGCCCTGCTCTACAGAGTTCACCCCTAAACCATGGCCCTCCAAACACCCCTGAAACACCCCCAGGGGTGGGGACTCTTAAAATAAAGATGGGTTCAAGCAATAAATCAAATTCAAAGCTGAGTTCTCACCCAAGTCAACTTGGGTCAGTCACGTTAGTGCTCTAAAGCTGTACTTAAATTTAATAGAATAAACACACAGGCCCCAGAAGCTGGAGTAAAGCTGGTAAGAAAATGGCAGTGCCACATGCCAAAGTCCTCTGGAAAAGGATGTGCTGTGAATCACAATCCAGGCCAGATGATGTATGAGAAGCATTTACACTCTTCTGAGTTCTGCTTCACCTTCTGTAGACCAGACAACCTCAGTTCTTCATTTGGACTCCCTTAAAATCAGGAGAAATTTAAGTTTTCTAGAGCATGCTTCATGTACTCCTCCAGCAGGAGGGTAAAACAGGTCAGGGGGATGATGCTAGCAGCAGTTTTTTCTCTCCATTGGGTACACAAGGAGCCTACAGGGAGCAGGCTGGATGTAGAGTGAGGGGAAATGAAGCTCATCTCAGACATCTGCACCACTGCATCCACAGCACTGATCCTCTCAGTGGGGCTCATTTCCAACTGCAGCATCAAATCCACCAGTAGAAGACAACCAGCTTTCCAAAGAAAGAGCTGGAATCTGAATTCCCACTGAGGCAAAGTCTTTCCATTTCAAACATCTGAATCAGGAACACGGGTTGAGGCTGAGACACGATGCCTGTTCCCAGCACTGCATCTGATCTGAGACCTGACCTTTGGCATGATGTGTAATTTGATTTTTCCTGCTAACAGCAAAGGAGGGTTAATGACAAGAATTCTGCAAGAAGGCTCTTAATAGATGAACATCTTTAAAGTGTTGTGGGATTCAGTGTCCCCCATCAAAACAGAGATGATATTAACTTGTACATGAGCACCATCATGATTACCATTACAAAGAGAGCATTTATCTGGTATTTACCTACAAAACAGATGAAATTAATTTGCATGTGCTTTGATTTTTATTTATTTTTTTTTTGGATATTCCTCCTCAGTGGAATTCACACGCCTGTTGCTCTGGGATTTGTATCTTTTGATCTGACACTTTGCAAATTTATCACCATGTCCCCTTTTTGTTGCCTGTTAAAAATCACTTACTAATGAAAATAGATTTCTTTGCTTTCTGCCTAAATATCACTC
This sequence comes from Ceyx melanurus, assembly GCA_024611195.1. Classification (NCBI taxonomy): domain Eukaryota; kingdom Metazoa; phylum Chordata; class Aves; order Coraciiformes; family Alcedinidae; genus Ceyx; species Ceyx melanurus. The sequence continues at coordinate 23,891 of JANHGL010023255.1, read as the reverse complement.
TACGTACATAAATATAGCTAAATATACAAAAGCCCACACATTCTGTCACGAAGTTTAGCAGCTGAATTTTGGTCACGTCAACAAATCTGCAGCCTCCTGCCAAATAAAGGCCAAACATGAATAATTCCCATCCAGAAGCCACATCTGAATCACTGCACACAGTAACTTGGGCTGGAAATCAAAAACGAAGTGTCATTGTCTCCAGCCCTTATTCTCACAACCCCAGGAAGAAAAAAAAGCTCAAGGGAAGCACTCACACAATAGAAATGCTTCTGTTGAAATCTGAAAATGGCTTCTGGGAATACAATGATGTAAAATATACACAAAAATATAGAGATATGAAGCATATATATATATACACATATATATATATACATATACACACACACACACACACACACACACACACACAGTCACTGTGTGAAGCAGCAGACCCCACAGCCACACCAGGACTATTTCTGGTAGCATCTGCACTAAATCTCAGCATTAAGAGACAAATCCTCAGTTCTCTGGCAGGTTTGATCCCCTCTGGAGGCTGCAGGGATTTTGAAGTGCAGACTGGAGGCTGCACACTAAACACTGGCTATGGAAACAACCCAGAGGACTCCTCCAGCTCGTGTTCTTAGGGTGAGGGGCTTCCAGGGATGCACATTTCTGGGGGGGTGGGAGAGGCTGCAACCCTAGCAAACCCCTGCACCTCCAAAGCTCTGCTCCCCACTTGTCTCAGCTTGCTTGAGCATCCAACTAAAACCCAGAGTGACACGCAGCACCTGTTTCCACAGCTATTTTCCACACCCAGCTACAGCTAATCCTTGCTTCACTGCCTCCTTTAAAGTTTAATCATGGTTTCAGTGAGCACTCTTAGTCCACTTTCTGACTTTTTTTTTTTTAGTGAAATGCTTCCACGCCTGAGCTCAGACATCTGAAGGAATCTGGGTTTAAGTAATCTGCTCAAGACAGAAAGCCCTGGAAATATGCTTTTGGCTCGACAGCATCTGAAACCACAAGTGCAAAGCTGCAGTACAGTGGGTGTTCTTCCACACTGGCAGGCTTTTGCTCCCCTTGTATTTGGATTTTCTCCTCTATCAGATGGACTAAGTGTAAAACGGGGATGTATGTCTCCAAATGCATTCTGAAAAATCCACTTTCTACTCAGGATACCCATTCACAAGGCTCTGGATCATTATTCTGAAGTACTGAGGAACAACCAAAAGCCCTGCCTGAGCTCATGGATCAATTGTTTTCATTTCCACACGTGGAACTGACACACGTGCAGTTTGCAGCTCACCATTGCCAAACCTCAGATGTCCTGAGAAAGCACCAGGAATTTTAATTTGGCAAAGTACAACCATCTGAGAGCCAGTGCTGGGGAAATGAACGGGGGGAAAAACCCTAGGAAGTGAAATCCTAGCAGGATCCCCCACCTTCAGCACCCCAAATGTGGCAGCAACCCATGTCTCTGGCATCAAGGCAGCATCCTCCTGGCTCCTGCCTGTGCCCCTGAGCTGGGGCTGCCAACTCTGGCATCACCCAGCCAAAATCAGAGTGTTCAGACAGAAGCAAGCAAGGGAGAGCAAAGCAAAACACATTCTGGACCTCAGAAAGCCAAATCTAGAGGGAAAAGTGGTCTGCCCCAGTCCCCCTCCACACAACCCCTCTGCTCCCTAAGGCTCTCTGCTGGGAAACAGCATTTTCAGGATTGATTTTTCCCTTCCTTAACCTTCAGAACCAGGATATTGTTACATCTTGGTCAGCATTGGCAGGATTTTCCACAAGAAATCAGACTTCTTTTTTCATGTAAGATGACCTAGATGCCTTACATGTGCTGTGCCCTGTGGGTGCTTCATTTTCACCTTCTCTAACAGGACTTTTTCCTTCTTTTCACATTGGTCTTTGTCAATATTTTTTTTAAATGCCCATCTTTGTTTAATGAGCCTGTGCTGAGTGACTTAGGAAAATACCATGTTTATTACCACTGTAATAATAACAATACTATGGAAGTATTTCTAAGTATTTAAGAAAACAGCAGCTTCTACAAGGTTAGGGTGAAAATACCTGCTCCCCCCATTCTGCACTACACACAGACAAGTTCAGAATCACATTTTTCACATGGTTTAGCACTAGAAAACAAACACACATTTTCAAATAATTCCAATATTCCACATCTATGTGAAACTTTAAACACAAAGGCTAATTTTCTAGATGAAGAGCATGCAGCTGGTCCTCCTCCCTGGAATAATCAGAGCAGATACAGGCTCTTGTGAAAATCCAAGGCATGTAAAATGAATTTTTCTTGATTTTTGAAATAGGGGGTCTTAAATTTCCAGGCCTTAATTGAAAGAAGAATGCGACTTTGATCTGAAATGGTTGGTAATGGATGTCAAAAAGAGTTTCATCTGTTATTTCCATTTTAACCCAGCTTTATAACAAACAGCCCCTTGCAAAGCTGCATTAGCTGGGCAGAACAGTGTTAACAACTCCAGCAAGTGCAGTTAGCATGAAGTAAGAGCCAAAAGTGCTGTCTCATCAAGCAAAGCCCATCTCTGGAGGCAAGGTTTGCAGAAACACTTCTTTTCTTAGACCAACTCTTACAATCAGAAGAAAGGACGAAGGGTTTTTTTGCTACTAAAACCCTTTCAGCCTGAAAGAAAAGCTTCAATCATGTCTTTTTATCAGTTTTTTTCTTTCCAATCATGTCTGTCCCTAATTTTTTATCAGTTTTTTTCTTTCTTTCTTTCATGCTTTTTTCCCCCTTCTTTTTCCTTCTCTCCCACAGACAAATGCATCGGAGGCTTTACACCTTTGCTAATAATTACTTTAATGAGAATCAAAGTTTTATTTCAGAGAGTTTTCCTTCTTCTGGGTGGCTTTGAGATTTATGAAGCACCTACAGGGTGGACCTTGAATTTTAATTCTTATTTTATTCTTATTTTGGACCTTGAAGGCAGTCAGTGTGCTTAGCAATGCAGGTTAGAAGGGGCTGGGACACCACAACCAATTCTGGTTTGCTGCATCTACCTTGGGAGGACAGAGTCCCCAGCTTGGAACAACACTCTGTTCCACTCCTCCACGGGGCTGCCATCCCACAAAAGCTGGAGCAGCAACTGAAGCAGCCTTTTGGCAACTCTCCTGATGCTTCTTGCTCATCAAGATGATGGCAGCTCTTGTAGAAAAGAGCAGCAGCCCTTGTTTTGGTGTGGATTTTGAAGAGCAATGCACGATACAAGCAAATCCCTTCAAGTGCCTCACCTAGAGCTTCATTCTTAGGGATGTTCAGCAGCAAAAAGCCACTGGAAATCAACCTGCATCCCTGTTTTGTCCCTTCCATAAATCATATTGCTGTTTCTTTGGGGAGAGGGAAGGGAAAATCACCTGCCTTTGAGTTTTGCCATCACATCCACTTGCCCTTTACACTGTTCTTGGCTAAAAGTGCCACCTGCCCTAGAGGCCTCTGAACCAGCTGTGCTGCAGGGAGTGCTGCTGCCCCAGCCACTGCAGGTGCTTGATGGGCACCTGCCACCACAATTCATTTTTGCAGCACTGGATTAAAACCAGAACGTGGATTAAATTGGATTAAAAGCAGATTAAAATCACTAATTTGTAGCTTTCTGGTTTTTCCCTTGGCAGCAGTAAAAGAAAGGGCTTAGGCATCAGAATTCCTGGGTTTTTTTCTTGCCAGTTCTGCAGCTAAACTCAAAGATTAAGTGCATCCAGGGAAAGCAAACTCAATGCCTGCACTTGCTTCAAGACACAGGGGATCACCCTCTCCCTGGAGGTACCACCCAACTGCTGCTGCAGGTGGATCAGCAGGTTTCACCTGCACCAAATGCTTCCTATTCCTTCTCAGCTTGGCTTGCTCTTCATCAGTGGGTTTTGTTTCCTCTTTCCCCAGCCAGCTCTGAGAGACTCATCTTCCCTCCTCAGCACTGTCAGCTTTGCTAGGTGGCTGGATGGGGGAATAGAAGATGCAGTTAAAAATACTGGGATGCCATGGTGGGTGGTGTGTCAGAAATAGACACCAGCTCGCTGCAAAGAATACCAAGTAACAGCCCAGAAAGAGAAAGGCATGGCAACAAAAAAAAAATAATAAAAGAGAAAGCATTTGTTTCCCCCACTGCTAGAGAGCTAATCCTGGACTGAAGATGCCAAAATGAAGAGCACTGCTTGTGGCCAAGCACCACCCTCAAAGTCATCCCCCACCAGTGCAGTCAGGATGGGATCTCCTGCACCCAGGAGAACGTGGTGCTGAGCAACCTCACCTCCAATTTGGAACCAAATCTCTGGCAGCTCTGGGGTTTCATGGAGGTGCTGCAGAAACCAGAAATTGGACCTGGATGGTGCCTCGCATCAGCCAGTGTCAACTTCAAAGGGGTTTTGCTGCTTCAACCATCACTTTAAAAGCAAATCAAGTTCTTCAGGAGATGCTGGGTACTTCCCAAGAGGAAGGTAAACCAAGCTTGGCTGATCCAAGGAATTATTTGAGATTCAAGGAACTGTGAGATGGATTTACTCCCTATTTTTTTCTGAGGCTTAAAATTGTGTTCATCCAGCCAGGAACCACAAGGGTAATGACATTTCATCCCCAAGGGCTTTGTAAATAAGTGAATAAAATAGAAAGAAGTGTTTCCATCAACAGCACACCAGGGCCACTTACAGCCCTGAAGTGAGACACTCCTGCAGAGAGGTCCAGAGGCTGCTTCACACCTCCCCACATCCCCCCCCCCCCAACACCCATTCACCCGCGCCAGGAAAAGAACGTCAACACACCGGACC
>JANHGL010023255.1:0-18686 GCA_024611195.1 Ceyx melanurus | reverse complement strand
ATAAATAAAAATAAAATTAATTCATTTAATAAGAAAAATAAAATTAATTCATTTAATAAGAAAAATAAAATTAATTCATTTAATAAAGAAAAATAAAATTAATTCATTTAATAAAGAAAAATAAAATTAATTCCATTTCAACACAGCTATACAGAACCCACAGCCCTACCAGTGCAGAAGATGTAAAAGATGCTTAGCAAATGATGTTTAGCAAAAGACACTGAAAGAAATACAAATTCTGTTTTAAACCAGAATTTTTCTAACACTTTTTTTTTCTCTTCTTGTATAGATTTATTGAGAGTTTCACCCCATGAAGAACAGGGCCCAACCAACAGGGTGAAATACAAATAACTAAGTGCCACAGTAAGTTTGGGGCCCATTCACAGCTTAATTTTTACTGCCAACCATCAGTGATGTCAAGATTTCAAGCATATCCTGACAGCCTTATGACAACTGCAGTTACACAGCATTATCTGCTCTCCCAGTAAAATCTTTTCCCTCAGACAGCATCATCCAGCAGCTCACAACAGGAGAATACACAGTCAGCCTGCATCTCCCCAGCCCTTGTGGCAGGAATTCAGGATATTTGGGGGCATGGGGTGGTGTCTGGTACCTGATTTTACTTTTTTAGTCACCAGAACGCTCAGCAAAGCAAAAAATAGAGAAATAATAAATATTAAATGCTTTAACAACAGGCAGGGATCATTAGTAGTATTTCATCTGAGGTTAGAAAGTTGAATTTGAAAATATTTGGTAGAGAATGCTTATTGTTTATACAAAGAATCCATCCTCTGCTTCGGTTACATACTTTTTTTTCAAACAATCTCTTTCTTTTTGTATCAAAAAGGGTATTTTTCAGATCCATTAGAATAATGCTGCCCAGATAACCACACCATGAGGTGATCCCCAGTGCTGTCACAATATTGTCACCATTGTATCTGCACCATTATAACACGAGTTACAAGAACTGAGCATGCTGAACAAAACAAATCAAACAAAAAGTCAGACACCCCCCCCCGTGCCCCACAACTACTGACCAGAGTCTTTTCAAGTCCAATACTGTTTTATTGCAGATAAATCAGCTAGCAATGGCAGAAATTCTGTTTGACATCTCCAAAGCCCTGTGGTGGTTTGAAGAGCCCTCAATACTTGCCTGAGGATGGAGTTATGCTGGGGGTGGGGACTGAGGAGGAGAGGGGGCAGAGGCAATGCTGAGCAGGACCAATATCAGATAAAAGGTGCTAATTTTATCCTCTAACAATCACAGTTGCTCAAACGTTTGCAAACAGCCCAACCCCAGCCACCTTAACCATCTTGGTATTTGAAATGTGAATTCCTACAGAATTCTGCAGCTACAAGATGCTGAACACCAGCTATTCTGCAGCACCAGAAAACAGAATCCTGAACACAACCCAAGCATCACCCTTCTCCTCTCTACCACCATCAGTCCAAGGAGCATCTGTCTGATTCTCCAGCCCCAAAAATAGCAAAGAGCCTTTTCAAGAGAGCAGGCAGAGGTTTGTATTTATAACTCCCCTGCACTGGCTGCCTCTGGCTGCACGGCGATGGAATCTGTGCAAGATCATCATCAATTCACCCAGCTTTTGCACTTCATCATGCAGTTAGCCACCCTCAGCTACACCTCACCCCTCCAGCACTCCTCCCCATGCAGAGCACAGACTGCCAAATGCAAGGACCACTGGAGACCCAGCTGCAGAGCTGACATTACACAGCAAAAAAAACCACCTTGTGAGAACACAGAAAAACCCCCAGCACGCTGATGGATAAAAACAGAGAGCCTACCTGAATTCTTCAAATGCATACATGGCCTAGTAACTACACCAGAAAATGCTCTGCAGTGCACAAGAATCTTCTGAAGGTGCAGGAGGAGCATTTAGCCAGTCAAACTGCAGCAAAATGCATGCTGACGAGGGAGTCTGTTGGAAATATTGTGAGGAGAAAAGGGTATGCAGATACTGGCCTGCAGCCTCCAGCTCAGCCAGCTGCTGACAAGCAGCAGCTAGCAGGGAAAGGCGAGTACCATGTGATCATTCCTGCAAGTCTGATTAATGCAGTATACTCCAAGAATCCAGGCTGATATCTTCATTATTCAAGGCAACTAAGTCAAATCCTGGACACCACGGGCTCCACGGCTACCTCGGCATCCCACAGCACCTTCTCAGTCCCACAGCACAGCAGAAAGGGGGGGATGCAAGCAGAGGAGCCTAAAAAACTGGCTCTGTGTTGTCACCCAAGAGATTAATTAGGCCCGTTCGAGCTGAATTTCTTACCTTGCAATGACATTTTAGGCTGGCTTTTTATTCCTATAAACCACCAAGTGATGAAACAAAAGGCTGCGGCCACAAACCTCCCCTTCCATGAATGCCAGAACATTTTAAGGAGTTTATCTGCTAGGAATCTTTTCCTCTGTAATCTGTCCCCAACCACTTTAACTCCTTCAGCCCCGAATCTGCTGCCACGAATCCTCTCGGCGGTGCCACGCGGGTGGTTTGGGGTTTATAGGGTTAACACCCAGAAATCCCAGCACCGCGAACCGAAACGGAGCAGGACGAGAGCCAAAGGAGTCATCGTGCCAAAAAAAAAAAAAATCGAACCGGGGAGATGGGAATGAGGAAAGTTGAGAATTTGGTGGCATTGCAGTGTGCAAGCAAAGATGCTTCAGCTGCCTAGCAACAGCACACGCAATCTCCATAGCAACGGCGGAGCCGGCGCTGGGGTCAGAGCATCCTTGCTGCACACACACACCCCCCCCAGGGCTGCCGGACCACAGCACCCCTGCACTGCCCACCCTGCACCGCCGGGAGCTGCCCCAGTGCCTAACAGGGCGAACTGGAAGCAGTGAGGCTGGGTATGGGGGTTGGAGCATCGTGCATCTTGGTTGAACAGAGACAGCTCACAGGGCAGGGGAACAGATCCCAAATGGGCAGGGAAGAGATCCCAAAAAAAACCGTGGAAAGGGCATGGGACAGATCCCAAAATACCCAGTGGAAAGGGCAGGGGAGAGATCCCAAAACACCCCGTGGAGAGGGCAGGGAAGAGATCCCAAAAAAACCCATGGAAAGGGCAGGGAACAGATCCCAAAATACCCAGTGGAAAGGGCAGGGGAAGAGATCCCAAAACACCCCGTGGAAAGGGCAGGGAAGAGATCCCAAAACACCCCATGGAAAGGGCAGGGGACAGATCCCAAAACACCCAGTGTAAAGAGCAAGGAACAGATCCCAAAAAAACCCGTGGAAAGGGCAGGGGAGAGATCCCAAAACACCCCGTGGAAAGGACAGGGATAGATCCCAAAACACCCCGTGGAAAGAGCAAGGAACAGAAATCCTGGCCATAAGAAGCAGGGGGTGGATGAAAGCCACCATCTGGAGAAGGCAGCAAATTCAGTCTCCTCTGGAGCTGCTCCCCACCTCGACTTGCCTCTTGACTGGTGGGGGTGGTTTCTAGCACAAGGAAAGTGTTTCTCAGAGTGGAGGATTTTAGCTGGAGGCTGAGCCACCCAGACCCAGCTAGAGATGCTCAGGTCTACCCTGCTCTAGGGCACTGGCTGCCTCATGAAGATGTAGAGCATCCAGAGTACAACCAGCTATGGCTACTGGACACAGAGGTTTGTGACAGGCCATGATAGCCATCATGAAAAATACAGACAGTAAGGGTTGGAGTGAAAGGCATTCATGGCAAAAAAACCCCAAAACCCAGCACTGGAAACAAAGAAAATGCACATTTATTTGGGATATGGTGATTTAATGCACTAGTGACCTTGGCTTTCATTTAATTTCCTTCTAAGAACAACTCAGAAGGACTGTGAGGCAGGTGCTTCTGCCTGTGGCCTAACAGAAGATTGAAACCAGCAGAGGGAAGAGTTCAACCCTCTAGAAAAGTCACCTCCCAAACTGAGGTTCAACTTCAGTGCAGCTCAGGTTCAGAGACACAACCCCCAGGCAGCCAGGCCCAGGTGAGGGAGCCACTTACAAGTGAGAACACTGACTTTGTAGGCAAGAAATTACCTTTGAAGTCTAGCCAGGGTCTAGAGATCCCTAGCCAAGACCCCTCGTGGGTGAATGAGGAAGATCTGAACTTCTGGTTGGTTTGTTTTTTTTGTTCACCCAATCTTCCTCTGACTTGAATTCAAGTGGAAACGAGCTGGTTTGCATTTGAAATCTGTTTACTCACTCTAGCTAAAATTAAAACCCTGCTAGAGAACTAACAGCAAACGTAGTGTGCTGCTTCCCCTGAGTATTTATTTTGAAGCTAAATCACTGTCTGGTCTTCCAAGTCCTGCAATTTCTTAAGAGTCTATGCAAATAAATAGTCAAGTGTTGAAGTTTTTTTTATAAACTTAAGTTTTTCTAAAGCAAGCTTTAATAAACTAAGTTTTTCTTAGCATTTTCACACCAGGTCACCTAACAGAACTCAGAGGCTTCAGAAAGTCACATGAACACGTGCAATGGCCAAATACATTAAAAAAATCAGGATTATAATATCTCCTTAGGAGTTTTTAGTAAAAAAGACTGTCACTTCACAGGTCCTGAGCCACACTAAAGGTCTCAAGAAGCAGACAGAAGGTATCTCAGAAACCACAATCACCAATGATTTTTTTTTTTATACATGAAGGAGTGAAAAAAATATTGGTATACAGTATATAAATTTTTTTTCCTCTTGACCTGAAATTCCACCAAAGCCTTGGCCAGATGCTAGAGGACATGATCATATCAGAAGCAGACAGATATTTTAATGAGGTAACTATTTATTCCCCTGCTGAAGCAAGGAAAAAGCCACTAACACTGCAGACTTCTGTCATTAAGTCTGTATTATCACTATGCTGAAGTGATATTCAGACTACTCTAAAAAAAAACACAAAAAAACCCACAACTGCACTGAAAAATCCAGAATTCACTTCAAACCATGAGGAAGAAAACAGAAAGGAGAAGGAAAATGAGCCAAGAGCATAACTAATCAACATACTTCCAATATTTCTGCATAGTAGATGTGCCAATCACATGCAGCATCCCAGAATATGCTGAAAAATCTCCTTTCAATAGGATTGTCTCTTGAGTTCAAAAGTCTTTCTTGGGCTTAAGAAAATAAGATTTAAAAGGATTATTGAGACAGAAGGAATGGCTACCTGAGTTGGTTCAGGTACTGGGAAAATTGTGGAAATAATGACAGTGCCCTAAAGTTTCCTGAACACTGGGATCCAGTTGGAGCACAGGCTCAGTCCTTCATCTGTTAAAAGGAAAAGGTGGGTGAAATTAACTTTTTTTTTTTTCATTAATGGGATTTCTGTGATATGCTGTCTGAAAATACTATGTGAATTTTGAAGCACAATGCTCTGCTCCACATTTCAGATTGCTCCTTTCACTCTCCAGCCTCCAGTCTGACCCTTAACCAGCACATTGTTCACCTTCACACCAAAAAAAATCCTACCTATGCTCCCTCCTCGTTTCTAAAACTCAAAATCACCACAGCAAGGAAATATTTAGGCAGCAAAAATCCCTTTTCTCCCTCCCCAGTTTGGCCCAATACATCCCAACCCTTGCAAATCCTGCAGCCTGGGTACTGGGCACTGATGTGAGACCTGCCCCTGGGTTTTCTCTTCAGCTTTACTCATTCTGGGAGTAGCACAGACCCTTTTTACTTACTCTGTGAGTATACAGAGCATCTCACAGGCTGAAATGAGGTGTTTTATTCCAAATAGATCTCTAGCTGCCTTATTCTAGTGCTTAAGGGAAGATGCACTGGAGGGAAATGGAGAGAATGTGGGTACTTGACATTTTCTCTGGTAAATATAATACTCCTAGTAACAGCCCAGTCTTCTTACACCTCTGCACTCCCTAGTTAAATGGATAAAAATCAAGGCTGGGTTTTCTACTTCCGTTTAATCTGCCAGAAGTAACCTCACTGTAGCCAGTAAAACTCCACAGGTACCATGGATCTTGCTAAGCCAGGTGTCCACAGGCAGAGATCACAGCACTAAGGTCTGAGGAGATATTAGCTCATGGGGATTGTACACAGACATCATGTCAAAGCTCAGATCACATCACAGCCCAGAATTTCAGCTGGGACATGAGGATTATGCAGTGGACAGCACTGACGGTAGAGAATTTGCTGGAACTTCACTGCATTGTTATGACACTAAGATGTACACTGCCTCTGCTTCCAAAAAAACCCAGATTTTTAAACAGATTTTTCTTTCAACTGATGTAGAAGATGTTAGAATAAAGCGTGGAGGAATTATTCATCAGCCACTGTGGAATTCTTTGTTCTGACAGCAGGACCAGACACAAACCTTGGCAATTTCAGAACATCATTTGCTCGCTCCTGTGAGAACAGACAAAAGTTTTGATTCCTCCAAAGCTTCAGGCCAGCCCAGCACCATCAGCACTTTACACCCTAAACCACGGGACCTTGCTGGCAGGAGGGACAAGCCAGTGGTGTGATGCCACTGGAGCTGAGCTCTAGGGGGTTGGAAGGGAGCTAGAAGATCATCCAGTCCAACTCCCTGCCAGAGCAGGGGCACCCAGACCGAGTCACTCAGGAACAGATCCAGGGAGGGTGTTGGTTTCCACCAGCTTCAGCAATTTCTTTGCAGAGCATCACCAAGAGACAAAGCTTTTGAGCCAGATTTAGCAAGGAGATAGAGTTTATGGTATTCCATGGCAAATCAAAGCCACGGCACTCAGCTGAAGTTGCAGAGGATTGTTTGGAATACCATGGTTGTATCCCTGATTTGTTCTTCACACAGAGAAAGACTGAAAGATTGAAAAACTTGAGAAAAATCACAAACCCACATCCAAACACCCCCAGGGCTGGGGACTCAACCCCCTCCCTGGGCAGCCTGGGCCAGCCTCCGGCCACTCTTCCAGGGAAAAATTCTTCCCTCCTGCCCTGAGCAGAACTGTTGAAGACTCAGAGAAGTTTCTTGCAGGCAGAAGGAACCAGGAGAGCCTGGGAGGGAAGGCAGACAGAAGGTCATGAATATCCACTGCTTGCCCAGCTATAATTGTGTGCCTTACCATTTCTCAACTCAATTATCCCATTTGCTCTCTCTGTCTTAAAAAAACACCCACTTGAGCTGTACAACTGTGATTAACTACCTCTGCTAGAGCTAGCAGCACTTTTACACGGTGCAAATTGCCCTACACTACCATGAATCAAGCTTAAACCAACACCCATTGCCTCCCTACCTGTGCTGAGTGGGTTTTTCCCCACCCAGCTAGGCTGAGTGGGAGGAGAGTGATGCAGAACACATCCAGCCTGGCTCACAACTGAGTCACAGCCTTGGGAAAAGCAATGGGATACACCTTTGTCCAGCCCAAAAAATGCACAAAGGAGGTGGGCAGGAGCAGGGAAGGTTGGGATCAGGAGATGACCTGTCCTCTAGCATGAGATATATTTGTCTTGCCAAGTATGGGTGAATTCCTCAAGGAAATGTTCAGGTCACCACAGATAAACATCCCAGGCAAATCCTGCCTTAGCTAATTTCTAATGAATGGAGCTGTAAAGCAGTCAGGGCATCCCAGTGACCTTGAAAGGGAAAGCAGGAGCAGCAAGGCTCTGCATATGAATGCCTGAGTCTATAAAATGAGAAATCATCCCAAAACCTCCAGCCCTAACCAATATTTATCCCCCTTGCTCACAGATTCCCACTCCCAGACAGGCATCACTACTCTTCCACATTTTGAACTCACATTTCTCTCTCAGAGGGCTGCAGATCTGCCCAGACATCTGCTCCTTCCAGCCCCACATCCTTACTGGCATTAACAAAGGTGCTGGGTAGAGCAGAAAGGAGCTGAAATGCACAGAACAGGACAAAGGGAAACGAGGAAGGACAGTGGAGGAGAGCATCTGATACCCTGGGGAGGGTATTTTGTACCCCTTGTGGGATGGCAAAATCTGAAGGGTGGGTGCTAGACCCACAACCAGACTGCTGCCCTCACCCTCTGTCCTTTGGCTCTTCAATCTCACCAAAAACTTCATATTTAACAGCATTTTGATGCTGGAGGGTCTCCTTTCTGGTACCAGTGCTGTGGCAGGTCCATATGACATTGCTCACTGCTGTGCTTCTTTGAAATAATCCTTTCAGTTTATTATTTATCTTTATCATGCAGTCCCTTTTATCCAACCACAGTTACCAAGGCATCTGAGACATAAAGAAAACTTTCCCAAGGAGTGCACAGAACAAAGGGAGGATGGCTGACTGGATTTTACTCCTAAACAATCCCACATCTATATAAACAGAAAGTATCACTCAACAAATGACTAGTGGGAAAAAAAAAATAAAAAGTCTAGAGAAGTCATTGTAATAAAAAATATGTGAAGATGCTGAGGAATGCCAAAAAGAAAAAATAGTTTCCTTTTACCTTTGAAAATCTGCTTTAGATATTTTGGAGCAGAGCTCCAAAAGGGGTCTCTGCCCTGTTTTGGTTCACATATTGGGCTCTCCTCCAGCAAATATTCCAGGGAAGGGGAAAAAAAAAAAGCCACGATAAGTGTGTGCAACTTATCACCGCACAAACACAGGAGATTCCTCCCTGAAGAACCATACAAAGGAACCTGTCAGAGAGCCAAAAAATTCTTCTGTGACAGCCAATCTTCTTGCAACTTCCCAAATAAGGCCATGGCTTTAAAGAACATGGGTTTTTTTCCAAGCCTCATTGATTTTCATGGCCTCAGGAAGAAGCAGATTGTTTATGTGTCTGGGTGTGCTGCTACTCCAGCAGGGTGAGATGGGCACAGCTCAGTGGTTCCACAGCCAACTTCCCAGGCAGAATCATCAAAGGAAGCTTCTGGAGCAGCCCTTTGGCCACTGTTCTGGAGTGGGACCCTGTGCAAGCTGAAAACAGAGGGTGTGAAGGAGCTAACAGGGACAGTCATCACTGCCTAGGATTCTGCTGGGAAGATTTCCATTAATTTCATTAATTTCAATTCATTAATTGAGTTATTTCCAGCCTTACAAAGTAAAGAGACTTCTGCATCAAAGTTTGGGTTGTTCAAATTCAGGCCAATTTTCAGGTCATTTATATTTTATTATTACTATCTATCTAGCTATTACTATCTATCTAGCTATTGCTATCTAGCTATTGCTATCTAGCTATTGCTATTACTATCTAGCTATTACTATCTAGCTATTACTATCTAGCTATTACTATCTAGCTATTACTATCTAGCTATTACTATCTAGCTATTTTTATTCTCTCTTTTTGTTTATTTGTTGTTGTTTCTCTGAAGATGAGTAAACAGCAACAAAGCAGCTAAGGAATCAGATGAACTCTGCTGTACATAGTTCATATTTATGACACATTCTTCTCCTGAAGCCCTCAGTACTAGTTTCAACTTGGCAAATAGTTGTAAATTATCAGGTGCTGCAGCTCTGCTACTTATTTCACACTTGAAGCACAGAACTATGAAATCAGATTTTTTTTCTTTTTGGCAGAATGCTTTGAAAATAAAGCAAGTCCTTAAAATACAGCCAAGGCAAAGACCTGCAGGTCTAGGATTCCTCTTATCCCACCCAATATAACTGCAATTATAATGTGTCCCATACAGACAAAAAATAACGTACACACTGAACTTTAAAGCCATGGACAGAAGAGAAAGCAAATTAGTAAGAAAATGGATCAGCAGACCTTGTGTATGTAGAAAACACAAGCTGCCTGGGTGCTGGCTGTGCAGAAGGCTCATGCTGTAGAGGAGGGAAGAAGCCAAAGAAAAACAGATCCCAGGCATCCAAAGGGTTCATCTGGGGTGAAATGAGTCCCCAACCTCCCCACCTTGACACTTCACCCTGGGAAGCACCACTCAGCCACAAGCCATGTTAAAAACTGCCTAATCCACCAGAGAACTAATCCATTCTCTCTGGCTGGATTAATGAATTTGCCAAACATTCCACAACTAAACTCCCACGTAGGGAGGTGGTGGGAAGGTCCTTCTAGAGCCAGTGGGAATAAATACTAAATGATTCCAGTTTTGGCAGCACTAATAATCTGTCCTGTTGGGTTCATCTCCACCAGAAACTCTAGAAAGGTAATCTGAATTAACATTTCTGTCATGAATCAAACCGCATTAGATCCCTGCAGACACACTCATTATTAATTACATCAACCTTATTTCATATTTAGTATAATTTACTTTGATGTGCATTAAGCTTAATCAAATTAAGGTCACTTGAAGGCTGAAACAGAGAATGTACACAACGATTTCATTCGGTTTACCTCATTTACATTCACATTTGAGGCGATTTGGATTTGATTTCCTTCGTGTTCTTGTGCAGGCAGCTTTAGAACAGAGTCAGCAAAGAACAGAAGAGGTTATTTTTTAAATAGCAGGTCACTCAATAGCTGCCATGATCTGTACTATTAGGAAAACAGCAGCTATCAAAGTTGTTTCTAATTAAAAAAAATATATAAATATATATATAAATAATAACTGGCCACTTCTTTATTCAGTTCAAGTCACTTCTCATATTTATCACAGTTTGAAGGCCTTGTTCTAATTTTGCTTACTCTGCTCCAGCACTTAAAAAGTTTCTTCTAATAAACTAATTCCTCTTACATGAGCAGCTTTTTACCATGCAAGTGATTTTTCTGCAGACACAGATGTGCAGCCAAATGCACTCTGTTGTCAGGGCACTGGTCATCTCTCTTCTCTGCACTGCAGGTACCAGCTGAGAAGCTGAGCTGCAGCTCAGGCCTATCACACAGGGCTGGAAATTGATATTAGATGATAATCCCACTTCATTCAAATAGAAGACAAGGACTGTGGCCAAGGTCAGGCTTAACCACGTCCTCTAATACCTCTCTGAACTTTGTTCAGGGAACCTGTAGTTGAAATAGTTTGTTTTGCAGTGTCTACTCAGGATTATCACCTTTAAGGGTCACAGAAGGTGTGCAGGCCTCTGGAACAACAGGGTGATGAAGAGCCCCTGATGGCAACTCTCAGGGGGCAGCTAAGGCTGCAGGGATGGACTCTGACCAGAGTGAGAGAGATCAAAGCCTGGAGAGCAGTGTCTAGAACAGCAGGCCCCAGAAAAGCATTTCTGAGCAAGGAAGGAGTGTTGTTTCAGCAATTGAGCTCAGAAATCCTCAGCAAACCACCGAGCTCATCAGCCCGTGCAAGGATTTCCATCTGAGCTCCTGGAAGCACCAGCAAGGGAAGGGTCTGACACAGAGCATCATTTCCACCTGGGCTGCCTCACTTGACCCTCCCCACAGCACCACTGCTGTGATGCTGGCAGGTAATTTACACAGCACCACTGGGAACCAGTTCAGGATGGAGAAAACAACGGCACTGCTTTCAGACTGGGAGCACTCACTGGGAAGCCCCACCACTCCCCACACTCAGGCCAGTGGTGACAGCTGAATGCACAAGGCATTTGCCCCACACACCTCCAGACAAGCTTCACAGCCTGAGACACAATCCCTGTGGGGGCTTTATTGCTCTTACAAACTCGTTTCCATCATCCCTGGTCTGCTGCCAGGCTCAGTCTCCCCCTCTGCTATTTTCTGCAACACTCTCACATGTAATTCCATGAAATATAAAAATAGTGTGCTGGCTCAGGTCTTCTGAGACCCTGCAAAGGCTCCAGTCACGCAGCTCTGGCACGATTTTGGGTCAGGAAGGCAGGGCAGAAGAGACCAGCAGGCCCTGGCAGCTCATCTTTGGGGACCACAAAACAAGCAAAGTGTCCCCTGGGGTCAACACGAGAGGCCCAGTGGCTCCTGCCACTGCAGGCACACACACTCCTGGGTGATGCTAAACACTCTGCCCAGCCTTCTGCTCACTTCTTGAACCCCCAGGAGGGAAGGAACCACCTCCCCTGCCTCACAAAGATGGTTTCACCAGCCCTGGCCCTCCCTGCTGCTTCTCAGCAGAGCTGCTCCTTGTAGCCAACCTGCCTCCCCTGCTCCCGTGAGGGCACAGGCTGGCTGGACTGGTTTTCAGTTAGTAATTGTTCATTTGAGGGAGGAAATCTAAACAAGGGATGCTTATGTTCCTATTTGTGTATGTTAGAAGGGAGGACTTCCATACAGAGGCAAGGAATGGGGTAGATTTTGGCTCCCTTCCTAAAAACTGCTGAGGTCCACCCCAATCCTGTCAAATACTTGCCCATGGAGTTGAATTCATTAGATCAGTGGTCTTGCTGCAACAGCCACTAGGTCACCAGCACCAAGGATGCTGTTCCCATCAGAGTGGTGAGTTAGGAACCTTCACTTCCCAACATAGCAGCCATGGGATCAAAAACTGACTGAGATTCACCCAGAAGATGTATTTAGTTATTTAACAGAGAGATTAGCATGCAAATGTATTGCACTAATTCGTGACAAAGTCAGAATATTCAAGTTACCTCATTCTGTCAAAATATTCTCATGGAATATCTCTCTCATTTGAAGCCACAAATCCTTTTCAAAAAGGAATTCAGAGATTATCTCAAATCCCAGAACTTTGGCAGGTGGAGAGTGACAGACAAAACAGAATCGTTTAATAAAATGATTATTTTAGTATCAAAACCATTTTACATTTTAATAAGAAGGAGCTAATGGGCATGGGAACAAACTGCATGAGGATAAGTGATATGTGTGTGATTTTAACTTCTTTCTGATTTTTTTCACTATTTTTTTCTAGGGAATTTTGAACTCTCTACTGATGGCCTTTGGCCCACACACCGCAAGTTGAGTAGCGTTGGTATCTTCAGTGCCAAAAGCCACATTCCTACTCCTCCAGCACACACACCCCCCCCAAACTGATCCCCAGTGATGCTTTTTCCACTTGAATTGACTCATTTTCCCTCACCTTTCTCCCGAGCATTCACCAGCCCTGAGCTGTGTGCAAAGGTGCACCCGTGGCACATCCCTGCAGCCACCCTCCTGATCCAGCTGGGCAATGAAAGGGATGGAGTGAGCAATTAAAAGGATGATGGTGGCCAGGGCTCTGCTTCTTGCTAATACCATTTCATTCTGGATTCTGGCTGGCCTGGTTCCTAAGGGAGGGACAAGGGATGGAGGCAGGAAGCATGGGAAGGAAGCAAGGCACAGGCTGAGTGAGGATAAGCAGTGAATGCTGGGAGAGGGAAGGATGACAACACACAAGGAACTACAATGCTTAGCACTTCCTATAAATATGTTTTTTGTCCTCAGAAATGCTGTTGGAACAAGAGACTCCACTCTGGCCAAAGCACTTCAGCAAATCCTGTGCTAGACTGAGACTTGGCTTCTAAATCACCTTAATTCTCTCTCAGGGAAAATATCCAGCAGAAAAAAAAAACAAACCAAACCCATCCTCCAACAGATCTAAAAATGGAGATTAAAAGGTTAACTGATGTAGCAGCTGCAGGCCAGCTGAGGAGGCAGAGATTCTGCACCATGGAGCTCAGCAGAGTAAGGACAAGGTGCCAAGCAGCCTCAGTGCACAGCCAGGAACAACCTTCCCAGCTTGTTTGTTGGTCTGTTTGCTGCTGTTTTCTGGGGTTGTTTTTTTGCCACTCACAGGGAAATGTGCCTATCCATCCTGGCAGCTGTGTGAAGCTGAAGAAAGAAAGAAAAAAAAATAAGAGATCTCAAGTTGCAGGAATGACACCTACTGCCTGAGAAATGAACTGCTCCCCCAAACAACACCAGTGCTCCATCAGGGGCTTCCATGGAATAATCCAGCACAGGGGCATGAGCTGGCAGAGGGTTTGTCACAGCACAGGAGGCCACACAGCCTGGGATGCACCAAAAGGAGCGTGGCCAGTGGGCAGAGAGGTGATTCTGCTCCTCTCTGGTGAGATGAAATCCCTACATAGAACTCAGGGGAGGAAATACCTCCAGCATGAACTCAGGTGAAAAATACTCTTTTTTTTTTTGGACAGACCACACAGTTACTAGTTGGAAAATCCTCGTCCATTCCACCACCTGGACTACACACATCACAGTGGAGCAGAGATGGAGAGTCTGCAGTCAAAGAGCATCCCAAAAAAGCCACAGTTTAATTTGTAGTAATAACATTCCCTGCAAAAAAGGCTTTTATGAGCATTTCTGGTGGTGCCAAGGGGCAGCGCCTCAACTTTTCAGCCTTTTACTTCCTCCTATCCTAAATTTGCACACCCTTTGGGTATGGTGAGTGGACTTCTGTCTGTATGTAAAGACTTCACAACCCAGTTCACCCCATCAAACCACAAAAGGCTAAGCTGGCCCAGCTGAGGGAAGCAGCAATGAGAACTTAGAAGAAATATCTAAACTAATCTTGAACTTGAAACAAATGTAAGGCTTCAATGACTACTCAAGATGGAAAATCAAAAGTTTCCAGCCCCCAGATGTTTTTTTTCCCCACTCCAGGACTGTGAAACACAGAGAAATGCAACGTTTCACTAGCTCTTGTGATTGCACAGAATGGCACTTTGGACAGACAGAAATGTGAAGGAGGTTTCCAGGCTCATATTTTTGGTAAGGACTGTCTCTTATCATTAATAAAAACCAGATATTCTTCATGCTTTTCTAACTTTCAAATGAAGAGTAGCTTTGGAAAGACTAATACCACCCTGAGTATCTGCTCAATGCAAAAGTCTCACAGGAAGAAACATTCTGCAGTGCTGAACACTCCAGAAAAGGGGGGAAAAAAATCAAAAGAAAATCCACATTTCAACTGTTTTCAATTTCCCATGGTCCCAGCTCAGCCTGAAAACACATCCATGACCACAAAGCCAGCACCCAGTGTGCCAGGTGAAGCATCAGGGTGCTTCCTAAAGTGCAGCCTGGAAAAGCCTCCAGCAGAACAACCTGTCCTGACACTGCAGAGCTCCCTGTGGCTTAATTAGCCAGGAATAAAGCAGATTAACCCCAGCAAGGCTGGGTGCTGCCATGACTTGCACCCTGGTGTCACCTCCCTGGGCTGCACTCTAAGGCAAGGACTGTGTCTTGGTGCCAGGTCTGAGCTGCAGCCAGGCAGGTCTTGGTCTCTTCTCCCCCTCATTATGGTGTGTTAGGTCAGAAAAGCAGCTGAAATGGAAGCCTTGGGTGGGTGGCTGTGGCTGAGGTCTGCCTGGGGGCAAACACTGGGTGAGAAGCAGAATTGGGAGCTGAACTGGGGAATAAAGGGCTGGGGGGAGGGTAAAGCTCTGAGGATTCCAGTGCCCTGGAAGAAAACAGAATATATCCTGACTCCCACCCTCTGGGAGGAGAAATCCCAAGGTACACAGGACAGTTTTTCTCCACTGCACTGAAACATTAGCTAGTTGTTGTTCTTTTTAAATGTATTTAGAAAGCAGAGGAGATTCTATTGATTGAGCTTCAGCAAACAGACTTGAAATACCAATAATGACCTTCTCAGATAAAGAAAACCTATAGCTCACCCATCAAAACCTATAGCTCATCCATATTTTAATCCCATAAATACTAGCAATGAACATCAATAAGGACTCATTTTCTTTTGGCAGCAGCTATAAAATCTTTTCTAAAGAGGGGCAGTACTTCTCCTTATGCAGTACCAAGAACTGAAAGTAATTATGGATAGGAAGGGGAAAAAACCCAAATAAACCAATAAAAACCAACAAACCAACAGAAAAAACCACCAAACAAAATAAATCACTAAATTGCTAACTGGCAAGATATGGGAAATTCTTTGAGCTTGAGGTGTGCTCACACTTTAGGAAGGATTTTGATTAATTCTCACAATAGAAACTGACAAATACTTAATATTTACAAAGCAGAGAGTATTGTGGTGTCCAGAGGAAGCACCTAGACAGACTCCCACACACTGAAAACTTCACCTTCAGCTTCTTGAACCACTCCAAGACAAAAAATACCCCACAAAAGGGGGAATGCACAGAAAGCCACACAGAGTTTATGCTTCGTTTTAGGGAAGGAAAATGAAATTTCTTTATATTATCAAAAGAAAACCACCTGGCCTGTCCTGCCAGGAGGCTCCACTGAAGGAAAGCCAGCATTGCTGGGCTCCCAGCGAGCCCCTCCATGGTGTAACCTCCAGCAGAGGTGCCAAAAGTGCTGAAAAAGGGGTTTGCAGCTGAACTACCCCTCTGGAGATCCCTGCTGAGCTAGCAAAAGCCATTTTCTGTCAGCAGCACAGTGCCCACACTTGGGATTCTGCTGACGAGGCCGTGGCAGCCAAAGGGCTGGGTGTTTGCTCATCAGGGGGCACTGGCACAGCAGTGCTCTGCCCATCTGGATGCAGAAGCCACAGCTGAAGATGGGGTGACAACTCCCAGCCTCTCCCAGCCACCACTCAGCAGGAGACAGAAAATGGCAAGGCAGTTCATTCTCAAACCAAAAGCAAAATGAGCCGAGTGACAAGCCCAGTGCCCCAGCTCACACAGCAATTACTGACGAGCTTAAATGAAACTTGCTAGACAATGGGATTTTATTGTCCCTCTCAGGGGATGCTATTTTCATCCACTGGGGTCAGTCACCCAAATTCTGGCCACGGGATAAAAACAAACACCACACTCTAATTTGTCACAGACACAGAAAGAGCAAAGGGAAAGGAAGCTGGGATAACAGCACTGCACACACACAACCTAAAAGCACTGAAAACTCCTCAGTGAGCTCCTGAACTGCTCCATGAATAGAAAAAGTGCTATAAAGTGAAATGCTCAATACACTGTGCTCACCGGAACAAATGAAAACACCTTGCTTTTGTCTGAAAACAAAATGAGAAATAAAAATAAAAACACCCTGAAGGTTTTTTTTCAGGGATGCAACCAAAATGTTATAGCTGGTTTGTGGCTTTTAAACCATTGAAACACAGATGCCTTCTAAATTACGTGGATGACTAAGAAATGAGAGGTTCCACCTCTATGGACAAAATTATTTTTAACAGGAGTATTCATAGATATTTTCCCCAAATATGAGCTAATTCTGTTACTTCCAAGAAGAAATGAGTATCTGCTGTAGAACACACTCAGCATTTGTTGGACTAAAGCAATATTTTTATCCACTGAGAAGTAATAACACCTCTGCACTTTAACATTTTCCACCCAGGGATCCTAATCCACTTTTGAGACAGAACATCTATTATAATAAGTTTTATTACTGAGACCTGTGGTACACCCACCATACACACACTTTAACACCTTAGAAGTGAAGACAGAAAGAAAATGAGAATCAAAATAATTGAAAGCATCACACAAAAGCAATTGTGCAAAGAACAGCACTGTAATCTACTCACCACAGAAAAAAACCCACAAAACAAGCAATATACATAAAACATACATAGCTAAGCAAATGTTTTAAGAAGGTTTTGATTAAATGATTGTATAGCCTGCCAGGATCTTTTGTAATCACATAGCCTGTGTTTATTAAACAAGAATTGTTACTAGAAAAGGGTTTGGGTGATTGGCACATATATTTATTAACAAGTGCCACCTGTTCAGAAATATTCAGTGTATATGAGGAAACAATCATGGAAACCTTTAAAACAATAATTCGGGAAAACAAAACTAAACTAAACCCAACAAAACCCAGTGTAAACAGGCATTCTGCTAAAGAATTATGGTGGCATGGAAAGAAAAGACTCTTTAAGTGAGGCACCCCTGCAGATGCCAAGGATCACGTGGGGGAAATGGGCACCCAGAGCAGCACCCAGCAGCACCCACAGAGCAGCTCTGGGTGCTGGTCCCCCCTAGATCAGACACAGCCTGCTGCCCAACCCACAGCACCTCATCCAGCACCATCAGAAGTGAGGTGGGGGGAAATCCTGCAGCCCCTCCTGGAGTTCAGCTGCTTGCCTTTCCAGAAGGTGCTGCAGGGGATTCTTCTGGGTGTCTGAATTCACAGGCTGGCCTCGTGGGTCTCCCTCTTCCAACAAAAAATCAGAACCACCAACCCAAAAACTGCAGAAGGTCAAGAGGAGCAGGATACCTGCACAGGGAGAAACTCACAAGCTGCATCCTGGAATGTTGGAGGTGGTTTGAGGGCCATGGTTTAGGGGTGAATTCTGCAGAGCAGGGCTGGTGGTTGCACTTAATCCCAATTTTCCAACCTGAATGGTTCCACGATCCTTCTACTAGCCCTGTGCCACAGGGCACTACAGCCTCACGTCCTCTGGTCCTCCCCAAGAACACAACTTTAAGCAAATGGAGAGAACTAAATGACTAAAGAAATTGATGCAGCTCCAAACTTTCATCAAACACGACACTGTCAGGAACAAATCCAAGCCAGGGATGTGGCACCACAGAAAAACACCAAGCTCCAAACTGTTAATTCCATTTTTTTTCAGGTTTCCCAAAGCAGTTTTACTTTCTAAAAATAATTATGAAGTGGAAAGAATCACTGTTATTAGAAAATGAATCAGAGGCTGGGTTGATATTGACAGCTCAAGTGAACTCCCGAGGCTGGAAGGCACCTGCGGGTTGTTGTGGGGTTGGTTTGTTTGTATTTTTGATGCTGTTTTGGTTCCTTTCTTCCTTTATTTTGGTTTGGGGTTTGTTTTTTTTTGTCAGTTTCTTTCTTTTCCATCCAACAGCCAAGCTGACCCCGGGAAAACCACAAGCACCCACCGGGCGGGTGAGAGACACAACCACGCACCACCTCCGCTGGATGCTCGGGAGAACCCGCATCTCCTCCCCGAACTCCTCTCCCGGAGCCCCGCAGGGGGCTTAGCGGGTACCCCGGGGCTGCGGGGGGTCTGGGCATCCCGAGGAGGATCCCTTAGCGAGTACCCAGAGGCTGCGGGGG
>JANHGL010023253.1:0-13217 GCA_024611195.1 Ceyx melanurus | reverse complement strand
TAAGGAAGCGAGATATGATTACTGGATTTGTATATTTGACCTTGCAAAGGATGCCAGGAGCAGCCTTTATGGAGATGTGGGAGAACAGGTATTTTGAGTTAATCCTTTTTAGCAAGTAAACCACTCTGTCCCATAGCATTTCAAAATGCTTGTGATTATAATGAAATATTTGGGTTTGCATGTTTAGAGTTACTCACCACCTATTTATACTTAAGTGCATAATTTGAAGTACACTATTTATAGTGCAGTATTTATAGTTAAGGGTGTTCAGTTGCAAATCTTCAAGGAAATTGACTTTACTCATGTTGTAAACTGCTACTTTTAAATATCTGTATAACTTAAATTTGTCAGCTTTATAATGGTGAATAATTTTATGTAATTTTTCTTCGGGGCTGTATAATCTCAGCTTGATTATGAGTGCTAATTTAGAAATCTCTTAGGTTCTGTCATTTTTGTAGACAGAATAATACAGGTATTGTCAATAATAGATCCATATTAAATGTGCAAAAGTAAAATGCAGTGTTTGCTGTGGTTAAGATAAGTAGCATTTCCTGTTTAGCTAGACTGTCTTAGGCACCTTTTAGTGCTCCTGCAACCTTTGTATAGAAAATGAGGAAAGTGAGGTGTGCTTGAGAGACCCTAATTTAGAAGTCTAAAGTTAGAATTTGCACCTAACTTTCCTCATCTACCTTCTCCCATAAGTGCTCTGAAATCTTCCATCTTCAGCAGTCTGCCTTGAAAAATTCCATTGCTCACTGGAATGCTACATTGAGTTAGTGGTGTGAATTTCACATTGCCTGTGCTGCCCAGAACTGAATGAAAATGAAAATGAGTTTTCCTCTGACAGGGTCTAACACTCCAGAACAATAACTGGAGGGACTGGCAACATGTCAGTTGTTTTTGCTGTGAAAATGACATGAGGGAATGTGTAGAATCCAAGACAAGGCAAGATACTGCTCTTGTTTGACATTATCCTGTCTTAAAGCAGCTCATACTGTTGTATTTTATGTATCTTTTCTGAATCAGAAATATACCAAATAATTGCATCGTGTCTTCGGAAAGAAGGTGAGGGGGGAGTCATTTGTGGGTTTTTATTTTTAATGGGGTTATGATTTCTAAAGCTTCTGTATTTCAGAGACAAAAAACTTTATACATTATTGCTGACTGGTAAGAGTGCACTGGTTCTAACCTCCATCACATCACAATTGAATCGAGATATTCCTGAGCTAAATTAAACTGTTGGAAAAGGTTTAAAAGCTTGGCTTTACATTATGTAGAGTAGGGCTAGGACCATTTCTGCTGTCATGAAGAGAACATTTATTCCAGTACTCTAGAGTTACCTAACTCTTGGAAATCTGTCCTAAAGAACTTAATTGCAGCTTTCCTGTATTTGAGGCTGATCTCTTTAATGATCACTTTCATTTGATGCCTAGCAACCAGTAAACTTTTTATGTTATGTGATGTCTTAAGTACATTGTAAATTTGTATAATTATACCTGGTGACTTTCATATAACAAATCTGTTAGATAGGGCTTTTTTTAGTGTTTGTTTTTTTCTCCCAGCAGCTCTTTCTTTGAGAAAAAAAAATCAGTACTGATAGATTTTATTTTTTTAATGTAGTTCTGAAGAAGTGATAAGAAGAAAGCAGAAATGGTTTAAACTAAAGTAGAAGTCTTTAAGTTGTTTCTCCTTTTCTGGGGGGAAAGAATTCAGTGAGGATTATGCTCATAAAGTTACTCAAAGTTGCACTCATAGTTTTGAGTGATCAGTAAAAATTGCATCTTTTAAAAAAATAATGGTTTTATCCTCTACCAGAAGTGTGACTAAAAGTGCATTTCCTTTGAGGTGCCCTTGGTAACTTATTTTACATTATAAGAAACAAAGGCTGCAGTAAAACATTAAGTGCCTCAGAGACACTTCAAACTTCTGACATACATTTTTATTGTTTTCTTCTAGGTTGACTGGGGTCAACTGGACTATTTAGTAATTGACATGCCACCTGGGACTGGAGATGTACAGCTGTCAGTCTCACAGAATATTCCAATTGCAGGTATGTGTAATGTTTGATTGTTTCAGAGATGTGAAGTTTATAAAAAGTCTGCTAGCTTTAGAGAGATCTTATTTTAAAATGCTGGTCAGAATTTCTTCTAATTATAACACACAATAACTGCTCTGTCAGTCATGTGATAAAAACCACTATGAGTGAATTTCAACATGTTAGCATGATGATGGAAACTTGGCTTTAAAGAAAATAAGACAAAAAAATATTTAAGTCAAGTATAGCAGTCCTTTTGAAAGAAAGACAGTCATGCTGAAAACTGGTAAGGTTTTCTTTCTACCTACTGCATAGCAAAGCTAATGGAAGTTGTCAGTGCTGTTAAAACACAACATTTAATCACATAAAATATGCAGCATTGTAATACATTAATACCTTTTTGACTTTTTGTAGGGGATTTAAGCTTCAACAAATCAATTTCAAGATGTACAGGCTGCCCCCTAATCTCATTTGTTTCAGCAGGAGTTAGAAACACTGCTTCTAGAAGGATGCTGAGCATCTCACCAGGTCTGATAGACTGTAATGGTTTCTTACCTGGCTGCTGTACTTTAACAGAAGCAGTTGTCAATAGCCAACATAACCAGTGTTAGCAACTTACTGGGAAAAGAGACAAAGCAATTCCACCAGGCTGCCTAATAGGTTCAGTGAGTAAAAAAATCTGTAAAAAGTGAGTAAAAATTTATAGGATAGGATAAGATACAGCTACAGGTGTAGGTAGAAAGACTTAATAGTTTTTATAGACATACCTGTATATAAAGACACTACAACTAATGGATTTTGGGACATACATTATCCTGGTTTCACTACCACTGTTAGAGTACAGTGAAGTCTATAAGAATGAAAAGAGCCCTTTAATAATCAGGCAGCACTTTGTGTCATTTCCTAAACACAGTTGTGCCTCAGCTGCAATCATATGTGATAACCAGTTATTCATGTATTCAAAATAGCCCAATTTTTTGACAGTTAATTTAGTACGTAGGTGGCGTGCTGGTTGGTATCTGAGGATCTTCCATCATGTCAAGTTAAAAAAAACCTTAATGCTTTTGACATAGAAAACTCTACTGTTAAGGCACATGCTAACTCAGCTATAACACTAGTGCCCCAAAATAGTTACAACCACAGGAGGTTCTTTCTCCTGTTTGTGGTTGTGTTGAGTGATGGAAGAGAGCAAATCAACAAAAGTTGTGATAAAGGTTTTAATGAATATTTCCCATAAGAAGTAGAACAGGACACTTGTAGTGCCTTAGCTTATCTGACCTGGAACATGTGATGAAAAACAAACTAAGATTCATGCCCATTTTCTTAAATAGTGCTAAGTAGGTTGCATGTGTGAGTAGCAAAGTAGGAAGGGCCTTTGTTCACAGGGTTTTAAGCAGTGCATGACAGTGCTACAGAAGATTTTGGTGAGGTAGAATTTAACTTTAAGTCTTGTAGCTAAGGGCTGTAAAATGACAAAATTTAAAGTGGTGCGGCTTTATCTTTCTTCCTGAGCTGAAAAGCAAAATCACCCAACAGAATTTGTTCGGTTCTCACTCAAACCAGGACACCTTTTCCCACAGAATTTGGCAGTCTTCAGAAGTGTAAGTCCTTGTGTTGGCTAACAAAAGCAAAACAAGTTAAAAAAAGTGGGATTTTCTTGCTAAGAACAGCAATGTCCTCATTCATATGTAGGTGTAACAAAGCAAAGAATTAAGGATAAATTATGTTTATTCATTATTTTTCTTAGTTTTCCATATGATTTTCAGAAACCTGTGGTTCTCATACCTGTTGAGTCAGATTTGAAGAAAGTCAAAGGAGACTGATTTAAAAAAAGAACAAGAAGCAATGCTGATTTTCTTGATAAACCATAAAGGGGGCTAAATTCTTGCCCATGTATTTTAAGTTCTTCACCGTGGCCTCTCACAGTTTTTTAATGTTTTATTTCTACAAGCATGGGCTTTTATGGCTTCCTAACTGAAGATAGCATTTTAATTTGAATTCTGAAATGGCCTCACATTTTTATCATATCTGTTCAGTTAGAGAGAATTTCAAATCAGATTTTTAGAAAGAAAACACTGATGATGTTTTATAGAACTATGAATGAATTTGTGTGAAAAAGCATTGTAATTTGTAAAGTAAAGGTGTCTGCTTAAATTAATTGAAGCTGCAAGCTGAGAAGGTTTGGTGCTGTTCTCCTGTGTTCTCAATAATAAAAAAAAACCCCATGCTACCGTACAAGTTGTGTGTAGCATACAGTTTAAGATTAGAGGCATATCTGTATTCTGTCATAGTTCTGTGTGGAAGAGTCAGTTTGCCCCTTGTTTAATTGTTACTTTGATACAAATCACACTTGCAAGCCATTTGATCTTTCCTTTTAGTGTAACAACAATACATGATGTTTTTCTGCACTTCTGAGCTTGCTTGCTTCTTTTATGGAGGAAGTAGATCATTAGTTTCTACATTACATTTTTGATGATATTTTATGGAGGCCATCTGGGTAATAGTAAATGTTACTTGACCTATTTTTGAATGGCAAATATTTTTAATATCAGATTTTTATTTATATATTTATGCTTTCTTTTATCCTGTATTTTGATATTTTAAGTAACTGCAGGAAAGGCAAGACACATAGATTTAGCACAGACTGAAAAACAAACAAACAACACCAGTGGGGATTTAACAATAGTCTTTGTATTCATCCAAATATCTTTTGTACAATGAAATAATATGGTTTTGTTGTCAGGAAAAAAACGTAGTTAACAAATCATCAGGATTATCTTAGCTTTGGACACTCCTGGTACTTCATTATGAAGTGTCAGACTTAGTAGACTGTAAACTTAGAAAAGTAGAGGCCAAAAGACAGTATGAGTCCACACATTAATGCCTTGTACTCTTCAAATATAAATTTAAATTAACTCTTGGCTCATGGAGATTGATTTAACACACAATGCCTGTCCAAGTTGAAATAGTATTATATTCAGTGGAACTTCTTATCATTCCTGCAAAAGTAATTTCAAGGTATTTGGGGAAAAAAAAAAAGCTGTGATTTACAAAGGCTTTGAAAACTGGGGTTCTCCAAGGTCTGGCAACAGTGGCTAAGTGTGTGTGTGTGTGTATAAGTGTAAGTGTATGTATATGGCTATGTGTAAATACTAAATTAGCTGCAATTGCCTTGTTTTTTAGACCATTTATCCTGAATAGGAAGAATAAAGGAGCATACTGTTTAGCAGCCAGTTGCAAAAGATGAGAGAAATCCAAGTGAATAATGGTACTGCATTCTCTCCTATTGCTATATTTAAATCTGTCCCTTGCACCCCCCACCTCTGGGGTGAAAAAAGTAAAAAATGAGAATGGTTTTTGGAGGTGTTTATAGTAGTATTAGTGTTGTCTTTTTCCTATAGTAGAATGACTCTTTTAACCAGTTCTCCTCTTTGGATTAGGAACTCTTACTAAAAAAAAAAAAAAAGAAAAAGAAAAAAAACCCCAAGAAATTATTCATGAGTCAAAAGAGACTATTTGGACTTTGCTCTTGCCTAGTACATTGCTCATTATAATCTGGACAGGATTGGCAAATACCTTTGAAAGCAGGAGGTGGACTGGAGCAGAGCACAGAAATGCTAATTCTGACGGCTAAGGAAAAGTGGAAAGCAGCAGAGTGTTTGTGAGGGAGTAGCTTCTTAATTTATTTTAATTTATTTATGTTTTCACTTAGATAAATAAACATTGCATTGTAAATTGCATTAGTGTGACGTGTGCATTGAGTTTGGCAGAACTAAACCCAAACATTTTAAAACCTCAAGACTTGTCTTTCCACATCTTTCTCCGTGTGCTCTAGCATGAAATGCATGTTCTAATACTTACTGAGCGGTTAGATGAGCACAGTTTAACTTGAGGATGACAGCTTTATCCAGCTTGTGATATTCCTCTGCTCAGTGTTTTCACTGACAGTTTGTCTTGCCAGGAGAAAGACTCTTGCTCTAGGATTTATGTCCTCTTCACATGGGCAAGGTGCTGGTGTCCCAGTCTCTAATTCTGTGCTAGTTTGTGGGCAGAAGAGGATGTGTTGGCTGCTGGAAATGTACTCTAGAGATTCTGTTAAAATTGTAACTGTAAAATGAGCTGTCACATGCAAAAGGTAAAGGAAATTCTTTACGTTTATCCAAGGAGATGGACAAATTTTTGATGTTAATGTATCTGTAATCAGCAGCAGCTGAAAATTTTAGCAAAGATACAAGCCTTTTCAATTGCAAGATTGTCTTCTGCATCTTCAAGTGCAAACTGTATCCATAATTGCGTACAATTTTTTTCTATGATGTGACAAGAAATTTAATGGAAGGTGAGATGGATTCTTCAGAGGTCCTCAGTAGAGAAAATTTAGATTAGCTATCTATTCATAACTTGAAAGCCTTGGCTACAAGTTTGAAATTGATGTAGTGCAAGAGGCAGCAAAAGCTACATAATGAGCATGAGTGGTGTGGTCGAGTGAGGCCATCCATAGCTGCCTTGAAGCCTGAATGTGGTTCCTTCCAAGACCATCCAGTGCCTGTCAATCAGTACATAAAATTATTAGAAAAATGCAGCATATTTTTCTGTCTTTGTCCTCTAGAACTCTTAAGTTACACTTCACAGGTTTGGAGGTGACATTATGATAAGAATCAGGGTGATATAAAACAGTCTAATACTTGTGTGTGGAAGGCTCCTTAATTATTTGCCTATTTGAGGTGCATGTAGCCTGGTTCTGAAGTGTCTTTGAAGACACTGGAGGAGAAAAAAATAATATGTTAGAGGGGTCCTTTTCATCTCAAAGTAGACCTTCTAATTGGCTGCTTGTCAGCTGCATTTTAGACCTTCTGTGCTTGGGCAGAAATTGACTTTAGCTAAGACCTAGCAATATTCCAATTTACATCTTGTAATCCCGAGCAGCTAAGGCAAACCTGAATGATGTAGTGAATATAGGTGATGTTTTCTATACACAGGAATTACAGGCTGTTTGAGCACTTGTAATCAATTCTCCAGAAGGGTGAGTACCAACGTGCTGTGTAGATAGATACACCTTTCTTTTACTGAGAATTAAGGATCTGGATTAAAAAAAGTGAGTCAAACAGCTTTTTAAAGAACAGCTTTAACCAAGTGTTACAGGTTACTCTTAGTTCTGTGTCTCTATGTAATGCACACTAAGGACTGAAAATGTAGTTAGCATAGGTCTTACTAATGCAACATGCATCAGTATTTTTTTGTCATGCATGCTTTCTGTCAACTGAAATACAGTGAAGATAGAAAAAAAAAAAGGAATGCATGAATAAGTAGATATGCAAGCTAAACCTTTATGTGCTCAACTTAAGTATTCTTGGTATGCTCAAGGCACATAAATTATTCTTCTGTAAACATAGACTTTGTAGTAGGTTTTAATGTTCCATGTGATAGCATTATAGTTTCTGCAATTTCTCTGTTCAGTTTGTCAGCCTTAGTTTGCCTCATACAGAGGCTTGTGTAAACATTATATATATTGCTTCAAGAGATGTGCTGTGTGTATGAATTCAGCCATATTTCTGTATTGATCAAAACAACTCTTTACTGTTTGATATTCCTGTTAACCACGCAGAGCAGAGACAGCAAAGAAAGTATGGGCTATTTTTCTTGCTCATCATTTGAATTGCTTTCTCAATTAAACATATGCAAACTTAATTCGTGGAGGGGAGGACCATGAAAAGTCTCATTTGCCATATTTGGTTGCTAGTGAAGGAAATAATGCTGCTAATAATTTGAATTCTTGAACTTCAAGTTGGGTTTGCAGGACCAGCAGTTGTACCAAAGAGAGGGAAGAGATACTTATTTTGAGGGTGTTGGTATAAGTCAGTACAAGCTGGTTTTGAATACATTTTGTCTGTAATCCAGGTCGGAGTGAAAAGGAAAGTAGGAGGGACTTTCATTCTGTGGAAGAAGCCATGCAAGTTGTCCATGATCGTAATTTTAACTCTGGTATTTCAGAAGCCAGAGTTTTTTTGTACAGGTAGTTGTTGTTTGAGGCAGCCTAAACTCTGCAACGTGTCATTGGGTATTTTTGGCATTTTAGCTTTTTCCCTTTGGATGAGAATTTCTTAGTCAAAAATATCTCTCAAGCTGTTTGTATTTCCAGTGGGTGTTTTCTTTGTGCATAGTCTCCATCCTTCATGCCATTCCAATCACTGGATTCTTAAAAATAATAATGCTTCAGTTTTGTTGACTGCATGTTAGCCTCTGCCTGAAGATCCAAGGAATGCTGAGCCAGCATCTTCAGAGAAGATTATGAACACAAGTGAGAAACATGAGTGTGTACACATGACACACAATTCCGTTTTTATTTGAAAGCAAGCAATAATAAGCATTTTGTCCAAGTATGGAAAGATCTTTTACAAATATGCAGAAAACTCAAAGACACAGAGTCTAAATTACTTGTGGACTGTGGTTTAGGGAAAGGTGCATTAATTTTGTGGAATTAGCCCTAAGTTTCCATGTCAGCTGTCATGTGTAAGCCTACACACAGTAAAACAGGGAGCTAAGGTAATTTGGATGTATCTGAACGGCTTCAGAGTTATTCTTTGTGATGCCATTGGAAACAGGTTGACCTGGGAGAAGCAGCAAATTATTTGGATGCCAAAGTTTTAGGGAACAATAGGGAAATTGCATTTGCTTGGTCCATTACATACGCTGGTTGGGTTTTGGACTTGTCTCTAATATTACGTAAGGCAGAGATTGGCAGCTTTTCAGGGGCATGGTGCCAGATGGTAATTTTTCTTTCACGAATGTGAGGCAAAGGACGCTGGTTGAAGCCATTCAGAGCCGCTCTCAGGTGGTGCTGGGGCAGGCAGCAGGAGGCCGCCCGGCAGGCAGCGTGAGGAGCGGGGCTCCCGGTCCCCGCCCTGCCAGGGCCAGGAGTGCTCTTGGGATACCCAGGCTCCCGGGGCTTTGTCCCGTGCCAACAACACCAGAGCCTCTGGAAAAGTACCCGCCTCTTCCTTTGCCGTGTGTGCCAAGGGTTGGGAACTCTGTCCCACGCATCTAAAATTGTTGCAATTGCTCTCGTGTGAAGTTTGGCATACGTTTCTTGTGCGTGGCTGACTTAATGTGGCTTTGCAGAGATGTTTTCCTAACAGACAGTTTGAAGGCTGGATGGTCACAGTGAAACCAGAGTTAATCAAGTCAGCAGTATTGTCCTCCGCTTACACACTGCTTTTTGCTGAAATCAGGACAAGCATGAGCACATTCCTGATGCAAGTTTTGAAGAAATAATATTTTAAAACCCTGGGCATACGCAAAAGTATGCTCTTTGTAATGTGGAATATTATAATATCTGTATTGGTTTTGCAGGCTAGATTAATCAAGAAGCAATACAGGATGGTATAGGATAGTCAACTCTGAGCTTACTTCAGATTCTGACACGTGACCAGGAGCTGTAGCTGGTTTATATGCTTAACTCTTGGGACTCTTACTGATCAGGTAATCTGGAGTCTGAACTGTGAGCATTATACTTTTTTGGAACCTAGTGTGAGTGTGCATGAGTTGGCCTCTTAGTTTGTGTTGTTATTCCTAGAAAGGCACTGCTCTTGCATCTAGTGTTACAAGCTTCAAGACTGTGCCTGTCAGCACTTGCATCAGAAAGTGTAGCAAGTTCAGAAAGCAGTAGTCTGATTACAGGCAGCTGCCTCTTGATTTTAGCACAAGGCTTATTGTTAAATCAAAAGCTTTCAAAGGTAATTATGGCACAGGGCAGTTACTGTGGAGATATTCCCAGAGTACCATCATTGGAACTTATCAGCATGGGGATGGTGTTATCTTCTATCCATGGTCACATGACAGCTAGATTGATTTTTCTCATTTAGAACTTAGAAATAGTTTTTGCATCAAAAAAGCTTGTGATGAATATGTCTAAATAATTTATGTCACTTCATATCATGTCTCAGTGATTTTGGTCATTTTATAATTAAAAAAAATAGGATAATTTTCTTCCTGAGAAAACAAACAAACTCAACATATAAGTATGTGATTACTTTGAATTTAATATTATCTAGTGAATAATCACAATATTTAACAGTATAATTAATAATACAGATTTTAATGGTATTTCATGCTTTCTTTTCCCAGGAGCTGTTATCATCTCCACTCCGCAAGACGTGGCTTTATTGGATGCACAAAAGGCAGCTGAAATGTTCAGAAAAGTCCATGTACCTGTAAGCCTTTACATTAAAAATACTAGTAAATTGTTCTTCCAAAATGTAAAAAAACCCCAAATAAATCCATAGGCTGTAATGAGTGAACAGACCATTCAGGAATCATCTGAATTTCATAAATTCCCAAAACCAAATAGAATCCATCTTAATCTGTCTCAGGAGCTTGCTTCAACAGAAATAATTTTCTAAGGCCAAGGGCATAATAATACTTAATTTCTTGTAAATCAGTTTGCTTAATCACCTGGAATGGATCTGACTGCTAAACAGGGTATCTTACAAAGTAATGTGTGCTTCCCAATTACACTGTCTTGCTCTATCCTAATATTGTGTCCTCTTGAGTGCTCTCTGTGTCAGAGCATAAAATCTAAAATTTTTTGAAGTGCATAAATTATATATTGGTACATTTTAAGAAGGAAATCTAAGTTTTTGGGAGAGGTGCACATACATAATTGTACTTCTCGTTTGAAGAGCTCTGTCACGACAAGCAGAAAGAAGCCTGTTAATATCACTTGGTTTTTCAAGAGGTTTATAGCTTCTATGATAGCTTGCTTGTTTAGGAAATGCAGAATTTTAAAATGTCCACAATATTCATATGGATTCAGAGAAATATTAAACAGTGTGACATCTTTGACTCGGTATTTTCTCTGTGTGCTACAAGTTGCTAAGTAACTGTATGTTTTACTCCAGAGTGTGTTCATGAAGAGATTCATTTTTCATTTGAAATGTGCAGTTGATGAGAAAATATAAAGTGAAATGCTTCCTTATCATAAACAGTAAAGAAAAAAAGCCATTTACTATACCTTTAAAAAGATATTTTTTCACTTACCTGCATGAGAATTACTTCTATTTATCAGGAAAGGAAATTTCTCTCCATTTCTTCTATAGCTAATGCTTTGTCAATTTGAAAAATTCAACAGAAACCTTGAAGTGACTTTTATCTTTTTTGTTTAATTTACAGAATAGCTTACAAAAGAAATGCATTTATAAATTCCTTTTCATGAACTATTCCTTTAAAATATTCACACCAAAATGAAAGTGTGATACCATTTGCTACTAAAAAAAACCCAAACCAAATATATATAATGGGAGAATAACATATCAAATGTGTTTGGGTTTTTTTTGAGTTTGCTAACATTATGCAAAACTATTTTCTCCAGATAAAATTGTGTTCAGGTTAGTACTTTACTGAATTTTCCTTTTGATTTAAAGATAATTAAATGCCAAGATTACTTTCTAAGTCTATATTGTTCTGTGCTCTTTGAAGAGAATGGCCTCTAAGAACATTATGCATTCTGCTATAGGCTTGGCTGTTTTTAGTTTAATTAATGGTAGATAATTAGTTAAACTAATAACTATAATATGTTTTGATTCATTGCAATATCAGATATTTGTAAATAATATTAAAAGTCACAGTGAAGCTGTTTTGCCAGATGCTGAGTTTGAATGCACATGAAGCAGGCATCTGGTCTTACCTTTTTTCTTGGTGCTGCTTCATTTTATGTATGACATTTGTGTCAGCTAAACCTGATGATCCAAACAAAGTTTAGTTATGTAAGTTTTGATGGACAACTTCAAACCTGAGGTTTACATGAAAGAGGTGGGATCTGTGGGACTGTGCTAAAGTTGCATATCCTAATTACATAATTGACTGATCTTAAAAAATCTAATCTTTAAAATCTTCAAAAAATTCCTTGCAAAGAATACTTTTCAAAGAAGCAGAGAGAGTCTATAGGTGGCTGGGCTCTGAATCTTGAGAATGCCTGCTTGTATTTAATGAACTGCAATCTCCCTTATACATTTTTTTTTCCTTTCCCTATGCTGCAGCAAATGGCTTCACAGTATCCTACTTAAAACCTTCTGAAAGCTTTATATAAGTAAAGTATGAAACATTCTGGTGCTATAGAAAAAAAGAGGTGATGAACTTTTGATACCTTAGTTTAGATCTAAGGAAATTTTTAAGATATTGTAAATAACATGGGGTTTTTTTATTTTCAGTTTTGCTCTCAAAAGTTGTACATTCACCCTTAATTAAATAGCATAATATTTGTTGGTTGTGTTGAACACTGATCTATCCTTTTAGATATGCTTCGTTAGCATAGTGGATATGTTGCTCCTCTAATAACTAGGCCAGCTTGCTCAAGCACAAAACTAGAATGCTCAGGGAAATTTAAAATGCAAAATGCTACAAAGCAAATAACAGCTTTTTCTACTTTAAAATATTAATATTTTTAAAACTTGGCTGCAGTGTGTGACATATCTAGATTAGATACAGATCTTTGAAAATTTGTAGCTTGAACCTCTTAAAACAGATCTTCTCTTGCTTAGCAGATTACAGAATGGTAGGGATTGGAAGGGACCTCTTGATGATCATTGAATCCAACCCCCTTGCTAAAACAGGTTCACCTACAGCATGTTGCACAGGATCATGTTTAGAGGTTTTGACAACCTCCAGAGAAGGAGAACACACAACCTTTGTGCAGCCTGTTCCAATGCTCTGCCACATTCAGAGAAGTTTTTCCTCATGTTCAAATGGAACTTCCTGTGTTCCAGTTTGTGCCCATTGCCCCTTGACATCCTTTTGACATCTGTCCTTTAGATATTGATAAAATCCCCTCAATCTTCTCTTCTCCAGGCCAGACAGATCCATGTCTCACAGCCTTTCCTTGTAAGAGAGATGTTCTAGTACCCTCATCATCCTTGTAGCCCTTGTCATTCTGCCAGGTCTCAATTTACTATCCACTCTAACTCAAGCTTCCTAAGCTTTCCTATGAGGATGTTATGGGAAACAGTGTCAAAAGCATTGCTGAAGTCGAGGTAGACAACATAGACCATTCTTCCCTCATGTACTCAGCCAGTCATGACATCATGGAAGGCTATCAGATTGGTCAAGCATAATTTCCTCTTGGTGAATCTGTGTTCACCACTCCTGATAACCTTTTCCTTCACACGCTTAGAGATGATCTCCAGAATGAGTG
>JANHGL010023252.1:22409-38555 GCA_024611195.1 Ceyx melanurus | reverse complement strand
ACAACTTCCCTTGACCTGCTGGCCACACTTCTCCTAATGCACCCCAGGATGCCATGGGCCTTCTTGGCCAATGCAAAGGTGCATTGTTGGCTCACAGACATCTCCCTGTCCACCAGGACACCCAGGTCTCTTTCTCCAGAGCTGCTCTCCTGTTTTTTCTAAATAGGAATATAGTATTATAATTTATAGCAAATACAATTGTGATGACTCACTATTTTCTCCCAGGTCTCTAGGACTGTGCTTCCCCACTGTGTGCTATTTTCTTGTAGTTGAATTGGAAAATACAGATAAAACAAGCTGCAACTCCTCTCTGCTCTCAAGGTGTTTCTGAAAATTTACTTCTAGGCTATATTGCACAATTGCCTAATTTTTTTCATACTTTGTAAACCCCACTACAGTTTCACCTTAGGAAAAAACTGGCCTCAAATATTCATGCTTCCTTACACAGGGTATATTTTGCATCCCCAGGCTGTGGTTTGCTGCCTTTCCTATTGACAGAGATGTTGTGAGACTGTCCTGTCAACTGCTTCAGGAAAGTGGGTTTCTTTTCCTGTGCAACACCTTGCATTGTGAAACTGCATCCTTACATGTTAAAAAAGGTAACCCTCTTTCAACCTCTTATATATTCTTTTTTGCATTTCTGTGATGTTCTGAGAATCAAGAGAGGAAAGATGGACTAGGTTAAACAACTTGTATGTAGATACAGAGATAATACGAAGTGCACATAGATATGTAATCTCAAAGTCTAAAAATGTCTTAGATTCTCCTCAAAATTTACTTGCAATGCTTGATTTATTTTTGGGGTGGAATGACCAATACTCAAGATCAGTTTGACATGCCTCATTAAAGCCACATACATAAACAGTAAGGAGGATTCAAGTCCCTCAGAGAATTATGATGCATTATGTCTTATTCTTGGAAAAACCTTGAAAATTACCACTGGCCTGTTTCTCACAAGTTGTGGGTGCAAGTGTTTGCAAATGATGCTTGAGATCCTTTCCAGACCTATTTCGTACAATTTCTATTATCTCCTTAAAGTAATTTCCCAGTATAACCTTGACTTTTCTTTGAAGAGACACATACTGTAGTAATAATATAGATGACAGATAAAGAATTTTGGGTATTTTTTCTAAGTTAATCTCCTCCGACAAGTGCTTTCTGTCAGGCTTGAGGTAATGGAATATCCTTCAAAAAAAGACAGAAAGAATTGGCTCCAGCTTCAACTACAGATATACTAAAAGTATCTCTGAAGCCCAGACTGCAGATAAATTATGTCCACTTTGCTTTTTGGTCTCTTTCAGTTTAAGCTGTGAGGTTCATAACTATGGGTCAACTTTAGTCCTAACCTCTGATCTTGGTCTGTCTGTCTCTAAGAGCCACTGGATAGTTTGGTTAGGCTTCTGGATACTGAGTGGGTGAAAGGTAAATTGATTATTAACATGCAATGAAAATGTCCATTGACAAGTTAGGTTGTTTGAATCGAGGCAGTTCTGACAGCAGGCAATTAAAAAATGTTTTCTTCCAAATGATTGGGAAAAGATGTGAACTTGAACATGGCTGTGAAAATAGTGACAACTGGGTAGCAGGGCAGAAAGCAATAAGATGACCTGAGAAAAATAAAGCAGTAGAAGAGTCTGAAAAAGACTGGAGGCATCAGAAAAAGGTAGAGCTACATGACTGAAAGATACCTACATGGGCATGAAGCCCAATGGACTGATTTTACCATTTCAGCTTTTTGAGAAAAACTTCAACTACGAGAACAGGCTTTGTGTTTGCCATATGGCTGCAACTAAATTTGCCATCCAGAGTTGTGAGAAACTTCACTGAGGTGCCACATCAGTGTCTAAAGTCAGGGAAGTTCTCAAACTCATCCCTCATTCTTGGGTTCACGATGACAGAAGGGCTTAACTATTAGAGCATCTGATGCATAGAGTGAATGTACCTTATGCTTCTGCAACAGGTACAGCATCTCAGTCAATAGTGTACCTTGCTGAATATGTGTTCCAGGATGGTATCAAGGCCTGTGGAGATGGAAAAAAAAAATATTTCATATCTTGTGCTGATCTCTTTTACAATGACAAGGCTGCATGAATTATGTGACGCAATCAAACATGAAAGATTAATTCCTATAGATGTTATACCCACATGCACATACACTATTTTTAAAAGAACAGAGTACTTTTCAATACGATGTTGGCCCTTAGTAATGCCACAGTTACGAGCAGCTGAATGTAGAAAGCTGAAGGCAAGGTGGGATCATTAAATCACTGAACTTCCTGCACATAACAGGGTATTGCATTTCATTCAGCGACCCCGCATGGACCCCAAAACTTGTGTTTGTCTGAGGCACAAATTCCAGAAAGGTGCAGAGTCCTGCTATGAAGGCACTGAATGATGAGGAGTTTACCACTTCCTTTGGTACCTTGTTCAAGAGTTTAAGCTCTCTCAGTGTATTAAAAATGTGTACCTTATTATATTTTCATTTTGTATTTTTTTTCTTTACCTTCCAAAGGTTCATATTTTGCTTATTTCTGCTAGGATGAAGAGGTTTTTATAGCTCATATTGGGTAACCTTATGGAGCAGTGCAGCTTTAAAATAATTTCTCAATTATTCTTTTTGATTAGTAGTTTGAACTCTTATTATTTTAACACTAGATATTTTCTCTGTCCCTCAGATAATTTTGTGTAGCCTTTCTAAATCACAGTGTAATTTTTATATCTGAGCACCAGACCAGGATCTAGGATAGTAGATGCTGCCTTGTTAATGTAAAACAGAAAGAAAGAAAAAGAGTAATCTACTTTCTTCTCCTATGTTTACATATACAAAGATTGTTAGATATTTTTATGAAGTGTTGCTCCAGAAACAAACCATGGTCCATAGAGCAGAGTATAGAATGGCTTCTGTGTACACATTTCAGGGTGATACCTTTTAGAGAGAGGCCAACATCCTCTTTGCATAGTGCTTGGTTGAGGTCTCCACTAGACAACATGCATTTTTTTTCCTAATCTTCTAACTATGCCTCAGAGTAATGGAATTTAAAAAAAAACAAACCACCAAACCTTAATTTTAAAGAGAAAGTAAATATTTAAAAAACTATGGGGTAAGCAAACTTGATTTAAAACCAGAGTAGATCATCTGTAACTGATCATTACTACCTTTAAAGACAGATTTAAATAGTATCAAACTGAATTGCAAGAAAAGTAGTGATTAAAAAAAAAATTTCCTCAAGTTTTAGGTTTTTTGTTTTGTTTTTTGTGTGTGGTGGTTTGTTTTGTTTTTATTTTTTAATTAAAAGCACAGTATCCCAGCAGTTGTTATATAGATTTCAGTCCCACTAGTTTAGCTTCATCCTGCCTCTAGGCAACCCAGAACAAGTATTAATCTTTTCAGCTACTGCCTTCTCTGAGCATTATAAGTTAACTTTTTTCTAAGCTTCTTCTAGTGTAATATCACAACATAATAGCTGGTAGTGCAAAAGATGTCATTTCTATTACTCCTTTCTAGGAAGAGCAGCAGTCCCATTTACCAGTTCTTTTTCTATATTAGGAAGGCCTATACCTCTGACAGAGGCAGGGGCAGGGGATATTTAGTGGAAAGCCTCACAAGTAAAGGAACAAATGAATGTGTCTGTCCTGGTTTCAGCTGGGGAGCGCTAATTTTCTTCCTAGTAGCTGCTACAGTGCTGTATTTTGGATTTAGGATGAGAATAATGTTAACAATATGCTGATGTTTTCAGTTGTTGCTAAGTAGTGTTTATACTGTCATCTTCTCATGCCCTGCAGGAGAAAGACAGAAGTGAACAAGAAGCTGGGAGGGGACATATCCAGGACACCTGACCCAAACTGGACAAAGGAATATTTCATACCATATGACGTCATCCCCACTATATAAACTAGTAGGAAAGCTTGCCAGGCACTCCTGCTTGAGAACTCATCACTTGGTGAGTGGTGAACAAAAGGGAAAGACAGCACAAACTGTGGAGAGATTCATAATCATCCTGCTAGGCTCTGATGGGCCATGAAACAGTTAACAAAGTTAGCATATGAGCATCTGAGTTGACATCTTTGTTGTGAGGAGCAAGCAGTTTATATTTCCTGGAGCAATTGTTTCAGGCTTCTCTGCTGTTTCAAGCCCACACCACTGCTCTAGTGAAGCTCAGCTTGCTTTTTCTTCACAGTTGTGACAGACAGAGATGTCTAAAAGTACAGGGAACTGTGATTCCTTGGAACAAGTGTGACTTCTGTCTCTATTTTGTCCCCACCTATTCATTCTTCTTGCCTTTGTAGGGGTATAGGCAAAGGGTTAATGTATTTTTTTGTTGTTTTTTAAGGTTGCTTTTAGATTAAGGCACAATGTGAAGGAAATAAATGTACTAATAGTTGGACCATCTATAATTGCACAAATAGTTTGGAGATTTAATCCACATTTCTAAAGACCTGCTTGAATTAATATATTGTGTTGTTATGTAGTATAATACATAACTACACAGCAATAAATCTGAAACTCAATGTTAAAATTATATAGGTCAGATATATTTTAAACTTAGGAGGGAAAAGAGATACCTTTTTCTGAGCAATCCTTGATTCCAGAGATGTAATGGCTTCTCATTCATGGAGAGATTATTCTTCTGATTCTCTACATACCTTTGTTTTGCTGCTTGCTTTTTTGTTTTTGTTTTTCTTTTTTTCTTCCCCTTGGAGTTATATTACCATAAGCTACAATCCTTAGTTTTGCTGTTCAAGAGTGGCATATGGTTCCTCCTTTCAAGGAATTTCATAAGCCTATCACTTGATCTTTCAAGTTTATCAGGAATTCAGAAAACAAAAGAAAAGCCAAGATGTTGGTTGGTAACAGAGGATCTGTCATTGGTTCATTCCTTTCTGTTTGTTATCAGGGTTGTGATGTAAATAGTTCCCAAGGCAGAAGCAGAAGAGCAATAAAGCCACACAATAAGTGAAAGGGACTGCCCAGACGATTAGAGGGAGAATGGATAGGAAAATTCCCACAGGGCTTAGTGGAAGGACACTGAACTTCATGGTCTGTCATGATTCCTTAATGTTAATATTCTTACTGCTTTTGTGACAATTGTTACTTTGCACATTACTGAGCCATGAAAAGAGATGTATTTAAAAAAAAAAAAAAAAAAAGTCCACCCCCAAGCAAAAAAATGAACAGTTATTTGTATTTAATAATCACTAAAAACTTGAAATTCAAAATTGGATTAATTGTGTATGTTATAAATTGATGGGGGAATAGCTATGCATTAGCCCTGAATTCTGATTACCTGAGAGGTTCCACTTGTAGTATAATTAAGAGCAACTTCATAATAGTTGTAGGTGTATGATTGAATAATACATGTAACCCCTGCTGATGAAATTCAAGGCAACATGTTCATGAAGAAGTAGGATCTTTTTTTTCTTGCTCCTGCACTTAAAGTACTGAAGGATTATTGCAATTACAGCCCATGTTTATGCTATTAGCAGAGGCATGCCGAAGCCCATGTTTCTCTCTTTGAAGTTTTGTTTACCACTGTCCTTTGATGGCTTTGTGTGCTTTGTCAAAATATAAATGCGCCTTCTCAATATATAACCCCCATCAACTTGCAGCCATTTACTAGATTGAAGATGAATATTCATAGGCCTCAAGACTGGACAATCCCTTGGGTGTGCTAGTCTAACCTCTTTAATGACATAAAGCTTCACAGCACTGTAGCCACAAACAGATGTGATTTAAGCCTTGTGTCCATCCAATGAATGAGGCAGCCCAGCCACACATGCTTCACTTTAAGTGGCCAAATAATCTCTGTTTTTGGTGGAATTGCTTCCGTATGACATATCAAACTGAGATTAAGAGATTCAGGCATTGTAGTCCTGAAGTGATGGGAGTGGAGAAAACTGAACCATGAGAGGGGACAGAGCTATGTGGTAGCACACAGAGGTAGTGTCAGGGGTACACCTGTAACATAGGACTGTCCAGTCCTTGGTGTCGTGCTCTGGTTCTGGCTCTTCCTGTTTTGTTCTTCTGTCTGTGTTTAATTTGTGTTGCTGGACAAGCTCAACATAACCCAGCAATGTGTGCTTGCAGCCCAGAAAGTGAACCATATCACAGAATCACACACTGAATCTCGGCATAATAGGGATTGGAAGGGCTCTTTGGAGATCATCTAGTCCAACCCGCCCTTGCTAAATCAGAGTCGCTGGAAGCAGGTTGCACAGGACCACATTCAGGTGGGCTTTGAATAATTCTAGAGGAGACTCCACAACCTCTCTGGGCAGCCTGCTCCAGTGTTCTGTCACCCTCAAAGTATATAACGTTTTTTTGTGTGTATCAAGTGTGACCAGCAGGTTGAGGGAGGTGATTCTCCCCCTCTGCTCTTGTGAGACAGCAGCTGGAGTACACATTTAGCTCTGGGCCCCCCAACATGAAAATCACAGATATTAGGGGCTGGAAGGGACTGAAAAGGACCTGTTAGTGATGCTGCAGGGTCTTGTGCTGATTTAGTAATCCCAAAACTGTAGTGTGGTGACCCAGGGGAAATGGCCTGCTGACATCTGGGGCAACCATTCTGAGCAGCATTTAACACAATTCCTTCATCCCAAAGCTGAATATAATGACATATAATAACCTGCCAGACTTTTGAAGCTCTGTTGGACAAGATAGTTTGAGAACCACCACAAATATTTATAAAGGTATGTTTACATTTGTCAACATATCATGGAAGCTCACTTAGGTATTTGTGAATTCAATAGGAAGAGAGCTTTCCTCTAAAATAATAGTTTTTTTGGTAAGTTGGTGCATAGTGTTCTGAAGTGCTAATGACTAACTTTCTGTGACCTTCTTGGCATTTGATAGCACCATCGACACAGTCATGCTGACAGTGCTAAGTTCACTCTTGAGGTACAATACTAAGGATCTATGCATCCAATACCCAACCTCACTGCAATCTAACCTAGGTTACCACTGCTGATTTTAGTGCAGGTAAGGTAAAAGCTTGGAAGGCTCCAA
The DNA here is from genome assembly GCA_024611195.1 of Ceyx melanurus. Lineage (NCBI taxonomy): Eukaryota > Metazoa > Chordata > Aves > Coraciiformes > Alcedinidae > Ceyx > Ceyx melanurus. The sequence goes on along the minus strand of JANHGL010023252.1, from coordinate 31,549 downwards.
TCGATACATGCCCCTTGAGTGACCCTGCTGAAGATGAGACACTTGTACTTCAGAGGCATTTGGCACCCATGCCTGCATGATCATTTCACCTTCAGTAACTTTAGCAAAACAGTGTCAGGAAATGTCATGTTTTCAGATTTGCTTTTTCAGAAATCTTCCTACTCACTCTCTGAAGGCTGAAATCTCAGCTGAACTAACAGCTTCAGCTCTAACACCTCATCCTGGGTTTAAGCACGGTGCTTTCTGGACAGACACAGCATCTTCATAATCCTTTCCTGGCAAATAAACTTTTTTTTCTGTATACAAAGCGTTTTTTCAAAAGTACATTTTCAGTTATTTAAAACATCCAAGTGATCTGTGCCCTAGGATTTCCTTTTAACTACTTATGCCTTATGTTGTTTGCCATATATTTCATGTACACAAATGAAATAGCAACAAAAAAAAGAAACTCTAATTGTAAACATTTCCAGAGGCTAATTATATCATAGCAAAAGCTTTAACTTCATTTGAATGGTCTGAAACTTTTTTGTTTGTTTGTTTGTCTCCTTTTTTTGGCTGGAAATGTGTAACATGCCTACCATAGATACTATGACAGAAAGAGCCAGCCAGCACATTTACTTCAAATTGAGTGGTTCATGACCTAGTGGTACATTTTCCAGTGTTTTTGTCTGAGTAATGAAAGCTGAAATTTGCAAACAAGACTCTGTATCTTCAGCATATGAGGATAGGAAACAGTAGAACATTTTAGCAGCAACTTGTTTGTGAGAGACAACATGACATAAAAAAACTCTTTACCGTCTGATTGACTGCAAAATGTTGTTTTATTTTTATACTCCTTTTACCACACTAGTGATATTTAGTGAAAGAAAAATGTGGTCCAAGTTTTATCGTATGGAACAAGAAAGATTCTCTGTTCCAAAGAATATCAGAAAAGTATTGAAAAAAATGGGAAACCTTTTCTTACATATGGCAAAACTGAATTCCAGTCTTATTTACTGACTTGCCCACTATAGCACAAGGAAGCATATACAAGAAACTCTCGAATTAGATTTCTCATTTGCTAACACCAATATTGGTCTTGGTTCACCTGCCATGGAAACCTTGTGCAGCACCCGTGCACCATTAAATCTCTATTAGTTCCCTTGCATTATAAGGGGAAGATCAGTATCACCACTTTGCTGGGATTTCTTAACAAACATGGTTAAATGTTCCTTATTCTTTGAAGAAAGTGATTAATTCAAAAAGTCTCATCCATTTCAAAGCCCAAACACAGTAATCTTTCTCTAAAAATCTCCTATTTCCCACCCAGCCTGGGACAACTAAATTTTGATGTAATATGTGCCTTTTTTCATAGCCATTTCCATGCTTTTTATTCTCCTCATGAGGAATTTGTCCTCAGCTAGTAGTTGGGTGTTTGACTGGGAATGTGGAAATGTGTGAGGATCAGAGGTTCTCTGTTGGATTGAAGTGGGTGGTCTTCTGAAACTCTCCCATATATGGTTACTTACAGCAGTGAGGAAGCATCATTGGCAGTAAGAAGAATGAAACAAACTCCTTGCAGCACCTGCTATGGCCAAAGCAATGGAGGTTGCAGCTGAGACCACTGTGCCAGAGTGGCCACTCTTGTTTTATGGAACAACCCTTGGAAATTAATATATTTCTGCTCATTTAATGTGTGCCAGTATTTACACAAAGGACTAGTCTAACAGTAAGGGAGACGGATGAAAGTGGGAGGAGTGGGAGGATTGTTCAACTTCTTTCTTCCCAAGCATATCTGATCTGTTTATAGCACATGTATCTTGGGTTGTTTTATACCATTTTTACAACCCAGCATTGCACATTCTGCACATTCAAAACTTAGGATTCAAAGACACTGTCCCAATGCAAGAGATAAATGCAGGAGGCTGTCACATCATTGCAAACCCAATTCTTCCTTCCGCTTCCCACTGGCTTCCTTCTTGGCTTCCTTTTTTATTAATCTTCATATTTTTTCAAGCTTCAAGCTTTCTTCTCCAACCATAAAAATTAGACACATTCTTAAAAATTGAAAATAAAAATGATGTATAGTAATCGGATGCAAGGAGCTGCACCTTAAAGTAAATCTGTAAATATCTCAAGCCTAATAAAACAGCAAAAGTTGGCAGCCCTGGATCATTAACCATACAACCTTATTTATTTTCTGTTATTTCTTTTCTCTACATGTGTCCAGAAAACAGCACTGGATGGTATAAGCATAAAAAAATCCTTATGTCTCCATAACTCTTAGTGTGACCCATTGTAACCCCTTTTTTTTTCAAATATGCAGATGCAGTGGGAACAACATCACTGACTAGGTCAAGAGCATAGCAATCTGGGTGCCTGCATTAGAAACAGTCCCATTCTGCTTCAGCTACCACCAGCAATGATGTAGGTCAGTTTTTAAAGAAAATTTGGATATTCAAATCCACATTTGTATGGGGCCAAAGAACATTGCATTCTCTTTGAGCAGCAAAATACAAATGTACCTCTCCTTTCGTCTGTCTCCATGATGCCTTTACAATGTGTTTGCTATCATATTTCAAAGCATATGCTTTTTTCCTATTGTGGACAGAGTTGAATACAGTTTTGTTTTCTCAATTCTTCCTTGAACTTGTGCGAAAACATGCATTTCCCCTGGGAGAGGGAAAATATTAGAAGATACTTTTATGCTTCTCTGCTTTGGAGACACAAGGATTGTCAAAGTTTCACATGCTGAAAAGGGGATGTATTGGTGGTAGAAAATGTCACATCCCTTCACATTTGAATAAGCCAATGGTCATTTCCCTTGGGCTCTCTAACACTGGAAAAACAGAAATTCTGACATTCAACTTTCTAGAAGTGGAATTGCATATGGCTGCCAAATTAATTTCAGTGAATGTGAAAATTGAGGACGGTATAAGGAGAATGGCACAGCAGCTCTGAACTTCCTGCTGATAAAGTACAAGTTAGATCTAAGTGCTATTTAACATAGAGATCTCTCCTAGGATGTGTAATGGAAGGATCCTCCTCCCCTTTCAACCAAAGCATAATAAATTAAAAAAATTGTGGAGGTAAAGAGAAGGGGAAAAGGATATATTTAGCTGTTTCCAAAAAAAAAAAAAAATGGGGTAAGCAGAGACAGCTGGAAAGTGCTGTACCATATTTAAATAATCTAATCAATTTTAATTCTGGGGGAAAAAAAATCAAAACCACACAAAAAAACCCCAACATTTGAGCAACTGCCAAATTCCAATGAATGGAGTAGTGAAAAATACAGTTCCTAATTACTTATAGAAATATTGCTGTAGTTTCCTTTCCTGGTGTATCCAGAAGTTATTGAAGGAACATGTAAACTGTTATTTCTCATCACAAGTTGGACTGTACAGGTCTATTCCTCAGGGATTTATTTTATTTCTTTCAGTTTTGACAAATCTTCCAGGTAAGTTCCTGACATCCAACTTCTAATGCATGCCTCTTTAAGGAAAAACAAACAAACAAACAAAATAACAACTTCTCTATAATAGCTTGTTATAAAATGTTTATGTCATTTTCAGAAGCTTGGGGAAATTATACCAGGTAAAAAAATCAAGTCCAGAATGTCTTCTGAGAGATATGCAATTCAGACAATAGTAAGATAATCTTCCAGCTTCTATTAGCCCTACTGACCCTGGGCAGTAGGCACTGATTAAAATCATAGGGAAAAATCTGTTTCTGATAACATTACAGGGTTTTGTGGGGTTCAGAATGTGCCCCAGATGGCATCACTCTGCAACCTGCAAAGTATGTTCACCCTGATCCAGCACAGCATGTTAAAACCATGTTTCTATAAATATGTGTTTAATCCCCATTTCAGTGCAGGTGAAAGGCCCTCATTATTTCTCAGCACTGAAATTTAAGGGAACAATCCTGCTGCTTTTGGGGACAGTAGCAAAATGCTACAGGTTTCCTGGTGTAAATGTGATCTGGGGTGTAACAAATATATCAAGCAGCTTTGAACGACACCAATATAATAGAATAAAACTAGCAATTAAGAGTTTAATAGTACTAAGTTCTATCCAGGTTTTATCTGGAATGGGTTTATATTTTCCTTTTTAAGTTGGAGATATTAAGAATGTTGTGAGGACTCTTCTTAGAAGAAGATGTAGATCACAGTTGGTTGGCTACACTTTTTCTTCCCAGTGGGCACTTTTTCAGCTGCCCTGAACAAATCATCTTAGTGTCTGGGGCACTAGGGCAAGTGAATACTGTTAGAGTATTCCCAGATGTGAGCTGCCAACCTTCGTCTTGCACTGTCAAGTCTGTCTAAGATTGTTAAAGTCCAATTAAAAAAAAGAAAAAGAAAAAGAAAAGTTTCATCCTTCTTTGAATCAATTCCTTTTTTTTTTTTTTTTTTTTTTTTAATCATCCAAGTGTAAATGTGAATTGTGTGCATGGGCTGTGTAATTGAAATCTCTTGACTGAAGAACTCATATCATAGACAGAAGCGATCATTTTGTGGTAAAATGAATGGGTAAATACTCAGGAGACTTGCCATCTATTTCTGCTTCAGCAACAGATGTCAAGAATGGTTTAAGACATGTTAAATAATATCTCTCACCTGCCTCTAATATCCTAAATCCAAGGTGGTAGCGAAAGTGTTTGAAGAAGAGTGGTTATTTAACTTGCTTGTGGCAAGTGCTGTAACAGTGCAAAGCGTTATTGCTGTTACTGAATTTATTTCGATATGTTGCTCCAAAATAATCCTGTGCAGAAGGAAATGATACAATGAGCTGGAAAGAAGATACGGGCATTTCCTTTTCTTAGTCACTAAATATCTTCAATGTTGAGTTCAAGTTATGAATCTTCAATTTAAATGCTATTTCTATCTTAACAGATGGACGAAAGCTGAGCATTCATCAAAGTTACAACCATATGCATAAGTGCCATTGAAGGCTGTAGAAAAATATTAGGTACTAAATATATATATATATGAAAGCATTGAAATTCAGCAAAGAGTTCACTGACCTCCTTATCTTTAAGGTTATCCACCAAATATCTGGGACATGTTGAAAATTGAGTCTTGGCTGTAGGAGACATGCTGTTGCACAGCTGAGAACCAGAGGGGAAGGTTTGCAAACTTTTGATTTCCTCAAGAGAGTAATATAATGAGAGGTGTGACTTACAAGGTGTGTTTTAGAAATGACAGGCATGACAGTCTTTCTGTTCCAAGCAAATAGACTCCTAGTGAGACATAATCTGCACATGAGGAAGCTCTGTCCCCTTCCTTTTCCCTCTGTCCTCTCTTTCATCTTATGCTGCCTCTTTAAGTCCCTTCTCCATGACAGGTGCTAGGAGCTTCTTTCAGTTCCTACCACTCCTTCAGGCCTGATACACAATTGTCTAGGTATTAGCAAAAAATGTGCAGTAGAGTTTGGATGTATTTATTGCCATGAATTCCCTCTTTTCTTCTCCCTTTTTATAGTTCTGTGAACAAAACCTTGTTGTTCAGAAGGATCCCAGTCCCAGATCTGTGGGAATTTGTCCTTTGAAAACATTGGTAGTAGTAGTATTATGATGCATTTATTGAACCTAACTGGAGCCATGCTTTAAGTTTGTCAAAACTGTTTTTTTGTTGGTTTGTTTTTCTTTTTAGCCATATATAGGAAGATATTGCAGTTAAAATGTACTTTAGTATATCACACACATTTGTGTAATGTGGTGTGAAAAAGAGACCGGTATAATAATCTACTCTGACATCCCTACAAGATGAACCACAGACTTTCTTTGTCATAATTCATGTTCAAACTGGAGGAGATAATTCAAAGTCCAGAAAATTAACTTCCAGTTTGAAAAACACTGGTGGCAGAGAGCCTGCTATAGCCACAGCTTAGTTGTATGAACAAGTAATTATCCTTGTTAATAAAAACACAGCCTCTGTGTTTAAATTCATCTGCCTTAGCATTTCAGCCAGCTGTGCTCACTGTGACTGAGAGTATGTTATCGATGTTTTGTGCAGATACGTATAAACTATGACCAACTCACTCCCCAATCTTCTGATCACATCACTGTGGTCACAGACAGTCCAAATTGCCTTTAACTAGATCTACCTTGCAATAGCAAGGTAATGCAATTTTAAGATCTAACAGAATTATCAGCCTAATCACTTGATAAATCATACTAATATATTTTCTGGTTTAGTCAGATTTTTGAGCTTTTAAATAATCTTTAGTAGCATTTCTTAACCATGATATACTGAACCTAAACACTCAGAGGCATTTTATGTTTCAGTAAGTGAAAAGGTTTTTGTTTGTTAATTTCCTTGTTTATTTTAAAAGAAATCATTATTCTTTATGACATTTGCAAAGGATTGTGTCTGTAACTGATTAAAAATTTGCAGTCAGGAAAATCTTTTCAGGAAATACATTTTTAATGAAGCAGATATTTTTGTGTGTGTTACCTGCTTTCCATAAAAATCATACATGTGTTGTGGTAAGAACACTGAACCATTGAAAATAATTCCTGAAAGGCTGTGGGTCAAATTGCTTTTTCAGGTTAGACATCTCCTGTCTCTTACTATGTGTGTTATGCTCCTGCACTAGATTTCATTCCCTAGTACCCAAGGGGATAATTTTATTGTTAGTAAGACAGTCTTTCTTCTCTGTAAAGAAAGATAATGGTAGTCTGAGGTGAGACAGAATTTTTTGATCATCAAAAGTGCTAAAGGAGTATGGGAGGGTGAGTGACTTACTCCAGCCCTTGCAAGCTCTCTCAGCAATGATCATCAATGAAACAAAGTATCTAACTTATTGCCTGAATTAATCTATGGTCAACTTTCAGTCAGTGAGGACTAGCACCCCACTGTGTGTGGGACTGTTACATAGGTCTTATTCCATCAAGGTTTATTTATAAAGTATCATTTCTCCCCATACAGTTTTGAACACCTCTATGGGGATATAGCTGCTTGAAGAAGGAACATTTCAAGCAACACAGAAGAAAGATTCCAGCTGAGGCATGGGGAGTGAGCAAGGCCAAGAGCTATTCCAATGAGTCATGTGAATGAGCTGCAGTGGTGGGAAGCTCCAGCAGAAGGAAGCCTGAGGAATGGGGAAGCTGGTTCACTCGCTACTATGTTGGATGAAGAAAGTGCAGCAGCTTCTTCGTAAGGTTTATGATGCATGGAAGACCTCAAAAAATTCGAGGGAGTAGTAAAGATAGATACTGCAACACTATTATTAGCTTGTGGCAAACAGAGCAGCAGGAGAACATAAAAGCAAACACTGAGGTTACAAACACACACTGAAGACTTTTAAGTGGAATTCCTTGCCTGGGGTGTAGTTATGTGGGGAATGTACTGGAAGAGAGCAGTGGACACTACCCAGATAAATGACAAAGGGAAAGTACTGGAGGGTGTCATGACAGGCACAGATGAGGTCTTTGATTCATCATGGTACTTAAGCACCTATCTAACCATCAGTACTTGAAGACAAGGAGACTACTTGTAAATTTGAATACAGTGCTTAGCTGAAGGTCAGCCCAAAGCCAATTAAGATAAATGGTGATTGTATTTTGCATGTGTTACATATATGATTTTCTAAGAATTGCATATATAGAATGATAGAATCATAAATGTTAGGGGTTGGAAGGGACCTAGAAGGATCATCCAGTCCAAACCCCCTGCCAGAGCAGGATCACCTAGACCAAGTCACACAGGAATTGCATCCAGGCGGGTTTTGAATGTCTCCAGAGAAGGAGATTCCACAACCCCCCTGGGCAGCCTGTTCCAGAGCTCTGTCACCCTCACTGAGAAAAGGTTTTGCCTTGTGTTTACCCTAAACCTCTTGTGCTCCAACTTCCTCCCACTGCCTCTTGTCCTGTCATTGGATGACATTGAGAAGAGTCTGGGTCCATTCTCTCTACACTCACCCTTAGCATATTGATAGACACTGATGAGGTCCCCCCTCAGTCTCCTCTTCTCCAGGCTAAAGAGCCCCAATTCTCTCAGCCTCTCCTCTTAAGGGAAATGCTCCACTCTCTTAATCACTTCAATGGTCCTGCGCTGAACTCTTTCCAGTAGTTCTCTGTCCTTGTTTAACTGGGGTGCCCAGAACTGGATACACTATTCCAGGTGGGGCCTCTCCAGCACAGAGTAGAGGGGGAGGAGACCCTGTGTGACCTGCTGGCCACACTCTTCTTAATGCACCCCAGGATGCCATTGGCCTTCTTGGCCACAAGGGCGCATTGCTGGCTCATGGTCATCCCCCTGTCCACCAGGACCTCTAGGTCTTTTTCCCCAGAGCTGCTCTCCAACAGATCAGCCCCCAGCCTGTACCGATACATGGGGTTGTTCTTCCCCAGATCCAACACTTTACACTTGCTCTTAAATTAAATTAAATTTAAATTGCATTAGATTTCTCCCTGTCCAGCCCTCCAGCCTGTCCAGGTCACATTGGATGGCAGAACAGCCTGCTGCTGTGTCAGCCACTCCTCCCAGTTTGGTATCATTAGCAAACATTCTGAGGGTACACTCTATGTCTTTTTCCAGGTCATTGATGATATATTGAATAATATTGGACACAGTACTGACCCTTGGGGGATGCCACTACTCACAATCCTCCAGCTAGACTCTGCTTCACTGACCACAACTCTCTGGGCTCTGTTCTTCAAGCCAGTTCCCTATCCACCTCACTGCACAATCACCCTGTCCGCACCTCTCAAACCTGTCTGTGAGGATCCCATGGGATACAGTATCAAAAGCCTCACTGAAGTAAATAAATACCCCATCCACTGCCCTCCCCTCATCTATCCAACTCCTTGTGCCATCATAAATGCAGATCAGTCAAACATGACTTTCCCTTATGGAATCCATGTTGACTACTCGTGAGAAGCCTCCTTTCCTCCACATGCTTAGAGATGGCAGCAAGGACAAGTTGTTCCATCACCTTTCCAGGGAAAGAGATGAGGCTGACTGGCCTGTAGTTACCCGGGTCCTCCTTTTTGCCCTTTTTGAAGATTGGGAAGACATTGGCCTTCCTCCAGTCCTCAGGCACCTCTCTTGTTCTCCAGGACCTCTCAAAGAATATGAAGAGTGGTCTAGCAATAACCTCTGCCATCTCCCTCAACACTCATGGGTGTATCCCATCAGGGCCCATAGACTTGTGGATGTC
>JANHGL010023251.1:36993-48094 GCA_024611195.1 Ceyx melanurus | reverse complement strand
GTCAGTAGGCGGCAGTGGGGGTCAATAGGCGGCAGTGGGGGGTCAGTAGGCGGCAGTAGCGGTCAATAGGCGGCAGTAGTGATCAATAGGCGGCAGTGGGAGTCAGTAGGCGGCAGTAGCGGTCAATAGGAGGCAGTGGGGGTCAGTAGGTGGCAGTGGGGGTCAACAGGCAGCAGTGGGGGTCAGTAGGCAGTTTTGCAGTGATCATAAATATGTATTTTAAGTGCAGCGTAGCAGACTCAAATTTGAGTATTGGACTTAATATACATCCCTCTACTCGATTCAAATTTCTCATTTTTGCATCCATGTAGGTGTGTCATTTTGGTGGATTTGCATGCTGTGTAACAGTTAATCCATGCTTTGTATTATAGCAAAGTTCTAATGGCCCTGTGAAGAAGTCTATGCGAGAGAAGGCTGTGGAACGCAGGAACATTAACAAGGAGCACAACAGTAACTTTAAAGCAGGATACATTCCAATTGATGAAGACCGTCTCCATAAGACAGGGTTACGTGGCAGAAAAGGCAACTTGGCCATTTGTGTGATTGTTCTGCTTTTTATTTTGGCTGTCATCAATCTGATTGTGAGTATAATACTTTGGCTGTAAGCAACATTAGGACCTATTTCATTTTGACAGTTTATTAGAGAAATAATTTATTCCAGTAGAGCTGGGAAGGACTTCAAAAGTCCCAAAGGAGATTTATTATTTTTATCCTTTTTTATTCTTTTGTAGTCTGAGCAAGATTAGATGGAAGAATCTTGTCAATTCAGTCATTTTTTTCAGTTACTAGTCATGATTATTTCAGCCCCAGCAAGGAACCTACCATTTTTGCAACATGGAATTAGGATCCTTGCAAGTGTCTCTCCATTCCCCAGACTCAGTAACAGCAAACAGGGGAAGCATTATTAGTGCAGTACAAACACATTCAGGATAAACTGTTATGCCAGGAACATTTTATATATAATAACAGAGCTGCATGTGAGCATTGAGAATTAAATCAGCCACTGCACTTTAAACCTTCATTGTTGTAATTATCACCTTTTAATTGCTCAATCAATGATAAATAATAACTTTTCATAATTGGACATCCACCTGTGAAGGTGCTTCCTTGTAGTTCAAGGTATATCCTGAGCTGAGCTACTTTGTTCAGATAATTTGGTTAGCTAATGACACCATGGTTACCCTTAAAAGGAAAAAGATTTAACTGTGGACATGATGTAACTTCAAATATATGTGTATTTTTTAGATATAGATATATACACATATTTTAGTTATCATTTCAGATGAGTCACAAAATAATGTCAAATGCTTCTCATCATGAAATGCATTCTGATGTTTCCAGTAGGAACTGAACAGCCCAAAGTGCACTCCCAGCCGAGCTCACTCGCACACTAGCGTTCAGCATTACTTACAATGAGACACGTAGTGAGCACAGTGCCCGCTGGGGGGAGATGCAAGACGGCCGCGCTGACGTTTGGAACCGTGTCTCCCTTTCAGATCACGCTGATTATCTGGGCGGTGATCCGCATCGGTCCCAACGGCTGCGACAGCATGGAGTTTCACGAGAGCGGCTTGCTGCGCTTCAAGCAGGTTTCTGACATGGGAGTGATATACCCGCTGTACAAAAGCACCGTCGGAGGCAGACGCAACGAGGATTTGGTGATCACTGGAAATAACCAGCCTGTAAGTTATGTCGGGTATTGAAAGTCTGTGAGCGGTGCTAAGGAATCACAGTGGCATTGCTCATCAGCCTCCTTAACGTCGTGACTTTGTTTCTGAAGATTATATTTCAGCAAGGAGAAACCAAGCTGACTGTGGAAAAAGACAAGACTTCCATTACCAGCAATATTGGCATGGAGTTTGTTGACCCACGGACACAAAATACCTTGTTCAGCACAGACTATGAAACTCACGAGTTTCACCTGCCAAATGGAGTTAAGATCTTGAATGTACAGAAGGCCTCTACAGAGAGGGTATGGTTCTTAACTACCACTTGTTGTCTCTAAAAGCTCGTTACAGGATTGCCTTAGTTGTAGAATAAAAGTTTACTGATCCGATCTTTCAAGCCTGTTTTGAAATTTGACTAAATGTAGCTAAAAACACAGCTCTGAAAAGTTAAATCACCATAAAAATTACAATAGAAATTAAAACTGAGATCATTAAATGAGTGTAATATCAGGAATACCATGCCAACTAGGGCTGCATGTCTTTTTATTATGCATTTATCCATTCATGCGTGGATAACTGCTTCAGAGATGAGATTTCTATGAAAAGTTTCTGTTTCTAGTAAGATCTTACAAAAATAATTACCAGAACTTCATGTATAATTTTCCTTCTCTTGGAGATAAATGTTAATACTGTTAGAATTTCAGAAGTCTGAGTAAAAGCACAAGAGAACAATCAGTGTTATAGGAGTTCTGTCAGTTCATGGCTTCTAGCTTATGTTTGGTTTGTACATTAAATATGCCTTCTTTATCACAAAACTAAAAAAAACTAAATGTCAGTGTGTGTACACTGAAAATGTTCATTTAATGTCAGGCTAAAATTTCTTTCTTGCATATCATCACTCAAAGGCTTTACAGGCAGAGTGCAGCACATAGTTAATCTGTTTAACATAACAGAGCAGTATGTGAAGTGGTTTTATGGAGGGTTGAATGTGACTTAGGAAGCACTAAGCAGCCCTGTTGAGGATAAAGATAATTTAGGTTGCTCTTCTCCCTGTTTCCTCAATAAGGCTAACAATTAAAAAGCATTTTCCAGGAAATAAAACCCAAAAACCTATAAATACATTGAAGAAACAGATTAAATTAAAACAGGAGTAAGTTTACATAATCAGAAGCCTATATTGGCTACTACTGTTAACTGTATATCCCATAAAACTGTCATATTGTAAATTTTATTGCAAAAATAAACTCTTTTGTATACCTTCTAAAGTTAAGTAATCCTTATTTTCAGTCATGAGCCTAGAAAATAAATGGGCTGATGCTTCATAGGCATAATGGCAAGAAGTGCATTGAAGTTTTTTATTCAGTTGTGTAGCAATATTTTTAAGGTAATTCAGGTTACTCAGACAAACCCAAGTGACAGCTTTTCGTTGATGTGTAATGGACTTTGTTTATGTTCTTAGATTACCAGCAATGCCACCAGTGATCTGAACATAAAGGTCGACGGCCGTGCTATTGTGCGTGGAAATGAAGGTGTTTTCATCACAGGCAAGACCATTGAGTTTCGAATGGGGGGTAACATGGAACTTAAAGCAGTAAGTATTTCAAGTCAGCACTTTTTCCATGGCTTAGTTTCAAAGTCAGGCTGATAATAAACTGATTCAACTTTGTACGATTTCACTTTACGCATAACTACTTTATATAAAAAGTGTAGTTGCAGTCAGTGTATTTCATAGGACTTAAAAAGGTGATTTATTACTTTCCTGTTAATTAGTGGTTCAGTAGGTCTTTACCATTAAGAGTCTGATAACCCACAATGCAATTAAAGCTAAGCTATTGCCTTCTGCACTGAAATGAATGCCAAAGGGAATGAATCTTCTCTTCTGGAGGCTTTAAGGGGATCAGCAGCCTTGGACAGAGATGCAGAGCACACAGGAGCACAACCTTCTGTGCTGCTGCAGTAAGAATTGCCAGCATTCCTTCAAGATTTTTGGAGATTCTTAAATTGCAGGGCATATGGAATGATGTGAATGGAATGGAATGAGGTTGAGAATAACTAAATAAAGATACATGCACTTTATTTCATGCAAGAATGAATTTCAAGTTTGAATTCAAACACCGATTCCCATTTCACATCTACTGCTGCGTTGGCTAATAGGTCTGTGAGTTTGAAAGCCACACTGGCTGTCCCAGTGGCTGGCTGTCCCAGTATCCATCTACCTCTGGAGCAGCAAAGCACATTGCTGACTACAGCCGAGAAATTCATGGGCTTTATTCACTAATTTCATTAGAAAACAAAACCTTGTCAGATGTGCTTTTTTTCACGCTGTTGATATCTACAGAAAACCTAAAGGTGCCATCTGTTCATTAAACCAGCTTGTTCTTTTCAAAAACAATCTGCTGTGAGAAGTTGTACTGGGTTTTTTTTCTCCCTCCTGCTAGGAGAACAGCATCATCCTGAACGGAACCGTGATGGTCAGCCCGTCACGCCTGCCAAGCTCTTCCTACGGGGAGCAGTTCAATAACGGCAACTGGCTGCGGTTCAAGCTCTGCATGTGTGCAGATGGGACCCTGTTCAAGGTTCAGGTGACAGGTTACAACATGGGTTGTCAGACTTCTGTCAATCCCTGCGGAGCCACGCACTAAAACACAACTACCAAGAGAGTTCTCTTGTGTTTACAGCTATTTGTATGAAGTAACTGCATGCCTTCAAGGATTTCTGGTTTTACAGTGATTTATACTAACATTTACTATGTAATGTTTGTGAAGAAAGGTTGTTACATTCAGCAGTATTATGTCATCATCCTGTTAGCAGTGCTCGTGGCACAGTAAGTTTCCAGTCTGCGTGCATACTGAGGTAACTGCCTGTACTGGGATTGAGAGTATTCTGCATGCATTTAAAGAATGTGATCTGAGCAGCAATACCCACTGCCTTCACTTGCTGGCAAAGGAGGTTTTTGTCCTACATCCCAAAACCTCCAGGGCTGCTGAGAACACAACTGCAGGCTGAAGTGCTTACACAGGAATGGCGATTTGTTGTTGGAAGCAGATTAGCCTAGGATGGCTGAAGTGGCAGATTTTTATCTTCATTTCTTGCCAAAGGTTGATATCATGATTTCCCCCCAAATTTACCATATCTGTACTAAGAGAGGGTAACAGCAGATTCATTTTAAAATATTGCATTATTTCTACTATGTATTTTCATATACTGTAAAAAAATGCTATCAAAAATAATATTTTCAAAGTAATAGCAAGTGTGGAAATGTAACTTCAGTTTTGAAATAGTATTGTGATTGTTGAAGTGTTGCTTGAGCTCCCATTCTATCTGTGCAGTTAAGGCATTCTACAGTTGCTTAATTCATGTGAAATATTCATAAAATGTGTTTATATTAGAAGTACATTTTTAAAGATGCACTTACAACTTTCTCACTACACAAAAAACGTGTTTTCCTGTGTGCTTTAATGTGAACAATGTATGAATCCATTATTCAACAGGTAACCAAAGCATGACTACTGCAGCAGTGTCTTTTCCCTCATAAATGTCCATCCCAATGCATTGCTGAGAACTAATTTAGAGTGAAATTCTAAAGTTAAACTGCAGGTCTTTAATTATAAATGCAGTGGTGTTGGATCCTATGACTGCAGATTAAACACATGTATCTGAGTTTGTCAACAGTGGAACTGTGTCTATGAGCTGGGGCCTTAAAGAAACTCTTGCCAGCCTTGCAAGTCTTCTTGCAGAGGTAAGGTGCACTGCACTAAAAGGATCATAAGATTCCTCCTATTCCCACCCCAGCTATTCCTTCACTTTAAAATAGTTTAGCTTAGCATCAAGTAACCTTAATAATCAAGGCTACAAAGATGACTTTGCTTTTTGATGAGCACACGCCTCTCTTTCTGAAAGTTGTGCAAATATTACACGTTAACTTCAGAGTTGGTCATTTGATAGGGGATGATAAACCATCAACCCTTGCTCAAAGTACATAGGATTCTACAAAATACAAACCAGCTCCTGCTGCAACAAGAACTTGATATCCAAGGTCCAGTTCCTGCATTTACTCAAGTGAGTTAAGTCCCCGTGCAGGATGGGGTGGAGATGATTTCTTGAAGGGAAGCCTTCGGCCAAGCATTATGGCCCACGAGAGGTCAGAGAGGTCACCTTTCCCTCAGTGCTCAAATTTCCATGCTCAGTAGTTGCTGGGGTTTTGGGAGGTGGACAGTATTGGAGCTGTTCAAACAAAACCATAATAAACAGAGTAAAATGTAGCAAAAGGCACTGAATCACTCCCAGTAAAGATTATGGGCAGTGCTAATGTTCTGCATGCTGCTTTCATTAACTTCACAGTCTCACTGGAGCTAATACTTATTAATTACTTCAACAACTTAAGTTTTAGAATTTTCACTCTCAAGTTATTATAAGTTGGTCACTTTATATATATATTCATGCATATAAAAATATAAGCAGCAGCACCCTCAAAGCTGAAATAGATCTTGAAAATGACAGATACTGCCTTGGTCAAGTAGACTTAGGAGGAACAATTTTAAAGCTGTTGTCTGGTTAATACTGACGTGGCTCTATGCCAGTATTGGATTCTTGTAATTACCAAGAGTTCTTTCTAAAATCTGTGTGTTGTAACTGAAAGATCAGTCACCAAGGTGCTCCTAAACCATGGTCTAGAGAACGGGTTTTGAAGTGTGGATTTTTTTGTCAAAATGCAGCAAAACTAATAATACAAATACCAAATTAATTATCCATTTGTTAGCCACTATTTACATATCATGAAGAGATTTTCTTGCCTTTGCTAGACAATTTGAGAAGTGTTGGCACCACACATGCCTTCTTTTCTGCATTTATTTGTTGTTTATCTTCTGTCTACGGTACATTTTTCTCCAGATATTTAAAGCATTGTGTAGCACATTATTTATTTGAACCTCACAGATGCACTTAAGATTGTGTGATTCAAGTACATTCTACATGTCTGTGTGTAAAATGCCATTCTGGGTACACTGAAACAATGTACATGTGAAGACTTCTTCTCAGCATATGTCAAAGTGGCAGTTGTTTCAATAGGTGAAAGACAACTGTCTGATTTTGTTTTGAATAAACAGTACATTCTAATATGCAGCTGTGGCTCAGAAGTGTCATTTTAAAGAATATAGTTTTTAATTTAAAATGTATTTTTGAATTATGAATGGGGAAACTAGTATTTTATTAACTTGTGTGAAAATCATTCCACATCTATGCGTCAGGGTGTATCTGGTGGACTTTGCTCAGCAGTGATTGTAGGAGACACCTGGAGTAGAGTTCCAAAGTCTCCACTGCTGTTCGCTCACAATTCCTGAGAAGCTGGGCTTCTTGAAGAGCTGGAAAGGAAAAGGTTTGGATTTTTTTTTAATTTTTTTTTGGTGGGGGGCACAGGTGGAGGGACAGGGAAGGTTACCAGTTAATTAATGTTCTTTTTCAAAAAAGGTACCTAAGACTCCAAAAGTGGATGTTTAAGGCAGACCATTGCTAATGCTTTGGGTATTTGCTTAGGGTGGAATTTCTTCAATGTCAGAGTATTTCTGCTTTCTGTTTAACTCTCATTATGCTGAGTTTACCATAATTTTACATTCTACATACAGATACTATGGATAAGCTTCACTTGGGTGTCATAGCTGTGGTCCTTTACTTGAATCTCCCTGGATCAGTGGAAGCCAAGTCACAGCAGATTCTTCTTGATATGAATCACAATTCAGGCTGTCAGTGGGATGGGAAGTTCTTGCTGAATTGTTCTTCTACTGGAGTATCTACTATTCCAGAAGATGTACCACAAACAGCAATAACAGCTGATTTTAGTTACAACAACATTAAAACCTTTCTGTGCACTGATGGAAGAAACAAAGAATGGATGCTAAAACACCTGAACCTCAGTAACAACCTGATTACTGAACTCTCCTTAACTACTTGTAGAAACTTACCTGTTTTGGAAACTCTAAACCTCAATGGCAATGCCATCCACACTCTCACACTGGACATACCTGTGCCTGCACATGGGCCTAACAAGTATGGAAAAGGTGCTCATCTCCTGCCTGCTTTGAAAGTATTGTCAGTTGAACAAAATAATCTTAAAACAGTTCCAAGAGGTAAGCCTTTCAAAATCTTTGCAGACCTCACTCACAATGGGTAAGTTGGCTGTGGATATGATTTGGGACATCTTCTGAATCCACAAGCCTCAGTATATCAAAATGATGGATAATTAATTTTGTACTACTCATCAGAGGAAAGTCAATACTCTTTTTAAATAAAACTTGCTCCAATTTCAGTATTTCATAAAGATACATTTTGCTCAGTCAAAACAACTTTGCCCTGTGCCACCTGGCAGCCAGGCAGTGACAGCTTCTAGTAACAAGAGAGGGCTGTATGTTTGTGATAGTGTTTGCCTGTCACCAAGCTACTGAGGCATCATCACCCTAATGGCAGCCTCTGGCCTCAGGTGATTCATTCACACTGTGAGATAATGCAGTTGTCATTTGCCCTCTGCCCCAGGATTTTCAAAATCTAATGATGGTGTTATCAGCAATAATCAAATTCAACAAATAAATAGGATAGTGTTGCTCATACTGCAGCTTCTGCTTCATTTAAATACTCTTTTGACAAACAAATGGAATAATTTTGCACCTCATATTTTTGGTCCTATTTTTCTCCTTTTTTGATACTAAATTCTCTAGTATGAAGGAAACTGTTTTACTTAATTATTTGTAGTATCTGTAAGGTTCCTATATAGACAGCATAGAAAAGCTTACATTATAAAATACATTGATGCAAATTTGTTTTGATAAATGTAATTACACATTATAGGATACCTCAGTGGGTCAGACAGATCAACCCTTTTCTATAAGACTCAATTTTTAGATGTTAAAAGTCAAATTGCTGTGCATCATACCACCCTATTTTAAGTTATACTTAAATCCCATCAAATTTAACTAGACATTCAGAAATTAAATTTCCCACTCCAAAACACATCACTAGCATTCTAGTTTTTAAGCTGTGTTATGAAAGCACAAACTGAAGCTCTAAAGCAGAGGGGTTTGGCCACAGATAAACCCTTCTCACAACTGCCACACAAGGTGTCAGGCTGCTGCCACCACACCCATATGGATTTTTGGCTCAAATTTAGCTTCAGGGAAGCATCAAAACTACAATTCTTTACACAGTTAACAATTTATGAACTGCCAGAACTTCTGAATGCCCTGTCAGCTACCTCTACTTTTACAGAAGGAATGGGTCATTGCCTCTGCTTTTCATAATAAACCCAAAGATCAATTACTCAGCAAAGAAAGAAGCAAACTGGAACAAGAGGTTTCCAGTAAACCAGATGACACCAAGGATAAAATCTGTAAAGCTAACTAGTAATGTCTCAACAGTGCTGGGTGATCAAACCTGACCTCAGGGTGCCATTCAGCTGTTACAACTGTGGTGATGCTGAGTGTCTGAGCACCTGCCTTCCCACTGGAACTTGCTGGCTGGAGCTTTGGTACAAGATACAAGTATCTCCAGCATCCAAAAGGGTGACTTATGCACAACAGATGTCATCATAGTGAGGGCGTGCTGAAGAATCTACTCCATCATTCACAGGCAGCCATAGCAACTTGGTAAAAGAGGAAAAAGTGGCAAAGTGTAAAAAAGTTTTGTTCTTTCTAGGACTAGGCCTGCTGCAGTCGTTAGAAAGCATCCGGATGACATCCAATGGCATACAACAGATTGAGTTGAATGACTTTCAGAACTGCTCACAGCTGAAGGAGATCATCCTGCAGAAAAACAAGATAACTAAAATTCATCCAGATGCCTTCAGGGACCTCAACAAATTACAGGTTGCAAAGAAATACTACAGCAGTTTCAGTGGTTTGTGTAAATCACCATTAGAGAAATTAACTATCAACTATCCAGTATAATTATATTAGTCTTTGATTATTATATTAGTATGCAATTATAAAAACTAAAGCAAATGGTGAAAATACTAATTTTATATAACATGTATTTGCTTTTCATATATAAGAAAACACACACATTTGTAAATTCACCATTGATCTGTGCCAGAAACCAATCCATAACTGGCCTAAACACACATATGTCCTTTTCTACCTCAATCCCTTCCATGGTGAGAGGCCTGCAGCTTCCTATTCACACTGAGGTAGTCTACAACAGGAAAATTATAACAATTTAAAACTTCTTGTTTAAATTAAAGAGCTTAGAACAATATCCTTGAAATCTTAACCAGACATACTATTTTTGTAACTGCAAAAGTCCTTGTATGCTAAAATAGATGTTACTGTTGATACTGCAATTAGGATTCCATTGTAAGGTATATCAAATTAATTCTGAATTATTTCCACATAGGTAGTGGATCTCCGTGACAATGCTCTGACAACTCCTCTACCACAGATACTAATCACTTTGAACTTCTTTCAACTTGAAGTGGATTTATCAAATAATGCCTGGATATTTAACTCTCAGCTCAATTCTTTCAAACATTCATTTAATTTTCTTTATGACTCCACAAGGAAAAAAATGAGTATTTCCTACAATAAATCTGCCAGCAACTCACAGAAACCTCTGCTGTATCTTTCAAGTTTCTGCTTAAACTGCAGTGACAGCATTTTGCTCAAGAGAGCTGTAATCCCAGCAGGGAAGACATCAGTGCTCAGCTGTGATTTGGACAACTCAAGAGGTATGTAAAACAGGGACTCCATCCATACACGACTAAAATCCAAGCACATACTGAATGATCAAAGAAATCTGGTTTAAAAAGTGGATTTCTAAAGATATGCTTAAAAATAACAACAATGCAAATTGTTTCATTAAAAAGTAGTATACCAGTTAGAATATTCAAGAGTCAAGGTTCTCAAATGAAAGTCTTCATCTCCTTCCTTATCTTAAACTACTAAGTGATGCCAAATTATACACAAATAAATTTCAAGCAGTGGTACACTGCAAATTTATCAGTTAATTTTGGAACAGAAACAAAGGACTGAATAGTGAGGTAGCACTTCTGGGACACGTGAAGATCAAAGAGATACAATATTGTTTCTAGTATTCCGTTAGAGCAAAATGAAATTAAAATTTATTTGCAAGGGCAATTTCTTATATTTCTTATATATTTCCATATATTTCTTATTTTAAAAGTATAGCTACTGCAGCACACAGTTCACTTAAGGACATCAATTCAGCATTTACCATTAACACCAAGAACTGGAAGTACAAGTGAAAAAATACAGCCAACTTCTGCTATTACAAATCCCATACATACTGTGTTTTAAATGGGGGGGGGGGGGGAAAATATTATGGTTCGGAAGGTAGGGGCTAAAAGACTACTAATTCCAGTAAGTTCCAAGACTATGGGGGCTAAAAAGTATATAGATTTTATATTAGTTAAACAGGTCAAAGACAGGCCAAGC
>JANHGL010023251.1:17265-36644 GCA_024611195.1 Ceyx melanurus | reverse complement strand
TCAACCCGCGAATACGCTTGACACACAGGACGTGAATAATACCAGAAAAAATCCAGCCACCTTCTGCTATTACAATTTCCAGCCATCCAGGGTTTTGACTGGGGGGGGGGGGGAATATATTATGGTTCAGCAGATAGATGCTAAAAGACTACTAATTCCACTAAGTTCCAAGACTATGGGTGCTAAAAAGTATATAGATTTTATAATAGTTAAAATGATCAAAGACAGGTCAAGCATTTGTTCTTATAAATTGACCCTGCAAACCAAGTATCCTATACTTTTAAGAAAGATTTAGTTCATATTTTCTTTTATTTCAGGGACTGGAGTATCTTGGTGGACACCTAAAGGCAGAATTTCAAAAGACAACAGTCTTCCTCAAATGACACTGGATAGAATGAATAATTTAGTGATACATGATGCTGAGAAAACTGCTGAAGGGCTGTACTTGTGTATTTTTAATACAGCAAAGAAGAAATATCTCATCTACAATATATGGGTGGAAGAAAGGGTTTCAACATTTTCAGTTAGGAAAGCCCGGGACACTAATGCTGTTTTTAGACAAGGAAGCACAGATCAAAATCTCCCATTGGCTGTCTGCCTCTCAGTGCTCATTACATTTGTTTGTGCTTTTTGTCTGGGTGTTTTTGCTAGACCCTACCTTGTAAGACTGTGGACACACATGCGGGGAAACAAAAATTCAGTTTCAGGACATACATATTGTAATCAAGCTTTTTCAGATGCAAGCTTGAGCAGAGAGTTCTCTGCAAGCAATCCAACAAAAACACAGTGTAATTTGTGCAGTTGTGGTGGGAGTTCTTCAAGAAACACATACATTTTTCCTACAGAAACTTCTGCTTTGCATGAAAATATCAATGGCAGCAGTGTGCATGTATCAAATAATGAAGAAATGTACCAGAAACAAAGCAATAAGGAGATCAGCTTGAAGAAAAAAACAGTGCTTTCAGACACCAAACCTAGTCTCAGCAATGATGAAAATACAAATGTTGATGGACTATTTTCTGTAAGGGTAGATTACAATAACAGAACTGAAGTAACACCAGGAACACTGAGTAATGACAATACATTATGGAAAGATTCAACACACACAAATAATGAAGACTCATCAGATTCATGTTTACCTTGCAATGGAGAAACTGGCTCCCCACTTTCCACAAAACAAACCCACACACCTGCACAAGATTCTAGGAACATCAAGAGAAGTAACAGTTCTGGCCTGGTGCAGTCTGAACTCCCAAAGGCTACATCAGATTCTCCCAAAAGAAGAGATACCATTTCACATAATGAACCCATGTGCACTACAGAATTTATTCCTAAAAGGCAAAGCTATGATGAACTTGGTCTGAACAGCAACATAAATCTAACCAGTGATGTGGGAGATTCCATTTTACCCAGTAGCTGCAAAAGAAACACAAATATTGAGAATTTAAGTGTCTACCAAACAACAGAAAACTCTCCTCTGACAGAGTCCAACTGTAAAATGGAATGTACAAATGAAAAAGATGCTTCAGCAGGGATGTTTGGTGATAGCTCTTCAGGTGAAGGGACTCCCTTCACAATGAGTGACTGTAGTTCTTTAGAAGACTTTGAATTGGAACAACCTGGCATTAGTCACAACTTGCCTGTGTGTCAGTCATCCCTAGAAGAAGCTGATAGGAACAGTGGGACATTGTCAGAGTCTCCAAATGTTCCTGGGGAACTTCAGCACGTGGGGGGAAATGAAGACAAGAATAATGCATATTTTGAAGCCCCTGTTAATGATGGATCAGGCACCATCACACCTGAAACAGCACCACCTTACACTGCTAAATGTAGTGACCATGTAAGCACGTCAGATTCAGACACGATCAGTTCTTCAAGTCAAGAAGTTGCTGATATATTTGATTCTTTTACTAATGCAAAGTTAAGAGTACAAAACTCTATTTCTGGTTGCCTCCAGAATCAGAGTACAGATTTTGGCTATACGTTACTTTCATTAAAACATTCTCCCACAGCTGAGGTGGAGACAGAGGGCCCTCCTGAAGAGGCTGGATTGCAGCTGTATCAGTTTCCCATTGACCACCAGCATTCCCTCAGCTGCAGTCCCACTGAACAAGAAGAAAATGCCCGAGAGGGAAGCACAGCTGAGCACACAGATAGGAGCTCCTCTGAAAAGAATAATGGTGATGGAGACATGACATTCGGAAGAAAACAGAGTACATCAGAGGATGACAATTTTATTTTTGCTCCCACTGACAGTGGTTTAAATGAAACTGTTAAAAAAGCATCATTGCTGCATTCCAGCCACCAGACATCTCTGCAATCTCTGCCTGAACACTCAACTAAAAAACATTTTACAGCTATTACAGACAAAGAAGATTTGCTACCACAGGGAAAGCAGGTGAACACAACTAACACTTGTGAGGATAAAATGCAAAGATTTTTTAATGAGGAAAACTGTGCTGGCTACATGGAACTACAGGATGCCAGCAACTGTAGTCTGCCTAAAGGAACAGAGTCTTGTGATCTTACAGAAGATACGCTGCATCCTCACTCTTCTGGGAAAACACAATCAGGCTTCAACATAGAAGACCCTTTCCAACTGGATCAAAGTGACAAAGGTGCCTATTCCTTCTTTGTCCCCCAAGGCTTCTTCAATGAAACCACACAATGCAGTTCATGTTCATTCCCAGAAGAGACTACAGGAGATGCAGTCTCCAAAACCACTGATTCCAGTGAGATGGAGGATGATGCTACCTTGATAGGACCAGAGAACAATTCTGCAACTGCTGCCAGTGATAAACTCAGTCAAAAAGGTCAGAGCAGTTTAGGACAGGGACAGCTTTTTGTTAAGAAAAGAGCATTTGATGGATTTGCTAACCTTTTGCAAAGCAGGAAAACAAACTTCAGTGGTTAAGACACAAACATGTTATACTAAGCTCCCACAGCATTTGTGTTATATAGTGGGTGCAAAAATGATTGTCTTAACATGAAGTAACTTCTAGTAACTGTTAAATACCATAGACTGGTTTCTCTTGTTTGTTTCTTCTCCCCCTCAGTACTATTGCCTTTAGCTTCAGAAATGCAAGTTGTAGACCTGGAATTAACAACAAGATGTATAAAGCCTGGAGCCATCCAATTTTAATCCACCTTAATTCCAAAGGGTAACTCAGGCCAGAAGTCATGGACTTTTATTTAGAAGGGTACTTGTAAAAATGCAGAGTTGATTTTATGAAAAAGAATTCTAGGATACTCAAATGAGTAAACTACTCAGAAATTACTGATAGTAAACACTTTGCTATTTACTTTCTCATTATGTCATGACTGATAGTAAACACTGCTATTTACTTTCTCATAAGTTATGACTGATAGTAAACACTGCTATTTACTTTCTCATTATTGTTGATACTAAGATACCAATTTCCTTTAGAATTTGCCTCTGATCTGCACTGTTTTGTTTCATTTTGTCTATAATAAATGTAACACTGAAATTATCTGAAATAATACTGAAATTTTCATTGCTGTGTTTTCGTGTGGAAATTACCCTATACAGTGAAATAGTACATGCTATGTTCTGTCATTTGTTTCTGCTACTATTCAGCTGACATTCAAAATGCTGGAAAATTACTTTCTCATCTTTTTTTCTAATCATGGGAATGCTGCAGTGGTGATGCAGACAGTACATTACTTGTGAGAAGCTGTGAGTTTTCCAAGTTTCCCTTTATGCCATAAAGTTACAGAAAAAGATCATCTGCTGTCCTCATCTGAGAAAATAAAAAGTCCCTTTATGAAGGAACACTTTAACACAAAGTATTTCATTCTACTGTCAGAATATTGTTAATGTTCTGCTCAAACTTACCTTCAAATTTTCACCTGCCTTGCACCTTTCCTCTGCTACTCTCCCTATTATCACTTGTTAATTAAACCCAAACAGCTGCTTTTTCTTGGTATCAGTTCCTCACTTCATTAGCAATTGCTCTTAAAGTTAATACAAAACCTCTCCATTTTCCTGTGGCTTCCAAGCTGAACACTGTTCCTCTTCATCCACCTGATTTCTCCATGCCTTTCTGCATACAATAGCTACACAGTTCCCCACACACCAATTCCCTCTGAGATTTTATCCACTCAATTTCAACTGGTACCGATCACCTGTATCTTGTTCACACTGAAAAATCTAACTAGTTTAGCTGGTTTGGTCACTAGGATTTTTCTAGCGTACCTATATAAATTCAGCTGCTGTTACAAGGGTGTAAATGTACATTTACAGATGTACATCACCTGCATAAAAATTACAATTGCAGAGACGAGCAACATTTGAAAATTCCTTGGCATTATCAGTAACTTCGGGTAGAAAAAATCCTGTCCAGGTTAAGACTTATGTTACTGTCAAAATTGATAGTGAGTAAAGAGACAGAGCCTGAGAATAGGCTCAATAAAAAAGGTGGCTGAGCACATTGCTGGCTCATTCAACTCAGTGGCCACCAAAAAACACAGTCCCTTTTCTGCCAAGCAGCTTTCCAGAATGTTCCCCATCACACCCTGGTGCCTGGGTTTTTTTCCTCCCTAGGTACAAGACCTTGCACTTCATTCATCTCCAGGCAGTTGAGGTCCCTCTGGATGGCAGCCTGGCTCTCTGGTTTAACAGCCCCTCCTCCCAGTTTGGTGTCATTAGCAAAGCTGCTGAAGGTGCTCTCTGCCATCATCCAGGTCATCAGTGAAGATGCTGAAAGGGACTGGACCCAGTATTGACTCCTTGGGTACAGTCCCAGTTACTGGCCTCCAGCCAGACTGTGCTGCAGACACCCCCCTCTGATTCCTGCCCTTCAGCCAGTTTCAGTCTACACCACTGCCTGCCCACACAGCAGATGCCTCAGCAGGTTTTATGTGAGGACCACCAGTGGCTGAGATGAGCAGTTCATGATCATCTTACTTGTAAAGTGGACAAGTTTTGTATTACAACACTGTTTTACACCCACATACTTTATTTGGAATATAGTTTTTCAAATAATGTTTTAAATACTGATTTGCCTTACTACTAGAAATAAGGATGAGAAAAATGTACATGCAAGTTCTCTGCTACTAAATGCTAAAGGTTGCCAGCTGAGATGATACATGTTCAGATATGAGAATTTCTGAAGCATGAACCACAGAAAAATCTGAAGTCAGTTGCTGAAACCAACACAAATACTGTTTATTTGTGGGATGCCATTTTACATCAACACCAGCAAAAGACCTAAAAACCAACTGAAGTCATGTTAGGTAGTATAACAGTATTTTTGTCAGGTAGTATGTCACAAGAATTTAGCACACCTTATCTATGTAATATTGAAATAACTGACATAAAGCATTCACAGTTACAGGTTAACTGCTGTACCTGCAACAGCAATATCAGCAGGTACTATTTTGTGACAACACATACACGCAGAGGGGGGGAATTAAAAAAGAAAAAGTCAAGCTGAGATTTGGTCTCAATTACAGACAAACTATTTAGTTGGTGGATGGATTCTGTGCTCTTCTACAGCAATATGAAAGGACAAAGTATAAGGCCTAGAAAGAGGTATTTTAGCAGTTTTAATTAAAACCAGGGCACAAGCTAACCTTTAAAGCTCTATGAATTCCAAGAGTATTAATTTGTTAGACTTGTGACCAAGGGTCAACAGAAATCTGGGAAGCCTTAACACAACTGAAGTCCATTTCTTGCCCTCCAAGAAAGTAACTTGGGAACATTAACCAAGTAGCAATGAGCTGTAAGTAAATTTGATTGTGAGAGCACATTTGTGATGAAATTAAATACATATGTTTGTGTTAAAATGGTAGAAGCCTCCAGTCTTCTACAAATGTTAGAAAAGGCTACACAAAGGTAACCCAAGTATTCACTGTAGCTTAAAGACAACCTTAAATAGATTTCAACTGAAAGCTCAAGTACATGTAGGATTCCAATCAATTCCATCCCCTTATGCTTGTTTTACTTAAAAGAATAAGAAGTGAAAAAACTACAGTAATGCAGAATTAATACTTTCATACTCACCGTTATTTTGCTGCAGAATGCAATTTTATTTGTGGAATGTTTGGGTTACTAATATTCATAGATTCATAAATGTCTTTTCCAAACTAAATGCTTCTAAAATCATCTAGTCCAAAGAGCTCCAAATGTCTGTCATATATCAGCTTAGGAGTGTTCACTGCTGTAGCCTCTGGATGCTGATTTCCTTTTACCAACCACCTTTCCACTTTACATCTAAATTCCAAACTTAAATTGCACAAAAATCAAATTTCAGCTGTAAGGACAGTAAGTATCAGAAAGACTAGCATAAGACCTATAACACTGGGCCAAATCAACTTCCCAGTCTTGTCCAAGAAGTCAGCATATTCTGAATACTTTTCAAAAGGAAAACAAAATCAACCCAAACACACATCTACATCAACTATACGATGGCATAACAGATAAAAAGCAAATGCCAAACTTGGACTACATACAAGGTAAACTGAGAAGCTTAGCTAAATTTGCACAATTATTTTAAAATGAGAGGGAACTTCTCCAAAATAAGAGGCTGGCAGTGTTAGGATCCTCTGCTGATCAGCATATATAGCAAAACCAGAGGGATGAATAACACAAGGAAGCTTACCAAGCTATATGGGTCCATTTTAGTCCACTTGTTCTCTATCATCAGTAAAGCTGTCTACTACCTGTGCTTGAATTTGTGGTCTATTTCATGAAGATGCATGTCTATAAAGCAGTTTAAGACTACAGATTCATCCTGTCTGCAAGTGGAAGAAAACAAAAAATACTGCAGCATCCATTTGACTAATTTTCAAACACATTCTTCCCTTACATCACTCATGATTACTTTTACCCCAAGAAAAAAATTTGTTTGTTCACTTACACAGCATGAGTACTTCCTAAGGTTTCTTTTCCTCTGTTTTCTTTGCTTTTAATTCATTTTTTTGCATTCTGCTAAATGTTAGCAAATCTTGGAAAGAGAGCACCTGGTTGAGCTGAACAGATTTCTGTTGGCCCTGTTATATGAAAGTTGTTATGTATAACAATAAGAGATTAAAGTGTCTTTGGCTCTTGCTTCCATTACTGGAAGCCAAAGTATTTGTGACATACAAAACCTTTTATGCAAACTGTATTTGTTGCAGGATTCAATTTGTGCAAAGCAGTGTTCTTGAGTCAGCTATTACCTTAATGTTTAAGAACAATTACAGTATTTAAATTAAAACCTTAGCAATCACAATTTAGCCTAATGTTAAAAGTTGTATTGCTTGGAAGTTCATTCTTTTAAGAACTAAACCAGCAGCTCAACTGGTATTTCCTTATCATTATACTATGGTAATATACACATTTACACCAGAAGTCTTAGTAAAATGTGTGTTTTTAGTAAGAGGCTTATTGTAAACATTAAATACCATACTCCACTGAATTAATTTGTTGTGCAAACTGGCATCATAGAATTAAGTGTATTAGTACATAAGGAAGCAAAGACTATGTATGTTTTACTCCTATTCACTTTCTAAAGAGCACTATTTAGTGTCATGGAAACCCAAATATTACTATTTCATGGGGAAACCCACTTAGCATAATGAAATCCTATGGTTTGTATATGTATACATAATGTATATTTATGTATATACAAATATACACAGACAAATATTTGTCTTTGGCAGCTAAGTTTGACAAACAGAAACCAACAAAAATCAGATTTTAACACAACTGACCACTTGTAGCACCACAACAACCACCTTCTGGTCCAGGATAGCAAACTGATGTGCTTTGCTAAACTAGGCTTAATCCTGAAAGTAGTCAAGTTAATGACAGTTGTTCCTGACCTCAGTGATGGCAGAAGGTCTTCAGTACAGCTGAAAATTTCACACCCAGCCTAAAATGCCTTCCTCCCCTTCCCCTGATTGCATTCTAGAGAAACGCCAAAACTGCAAATACCTTGCGAGTTCTTTCTAAAGAAAAGTTATTCTTCATTCCAAAACAGCCACTGGCCCTTTTTTTGCTAAATGCTCTGTGAATCAATATGGAACATTTTAATAAACCCTTAGTGATTGAGGTTTAATAGCACCAGATACTTCAAGGACTTACTTATAAAAAGCAACACCAACATTACTTATAATGAAGGGTAAGGCAAAGACAATGTGACAAAATTGCAGAACTTGAACATCATTCCATTCACTTCTTTTCCCCAAAATAATCACTAGAACTGTCCTGTATAGCTAAAAATAAAATAAATTAAAATGAGTGAAATAGACAGTGGTCCCTACTAAAAAATACTGTCAGTTAATGCTGGTGTTTAACATGCCCATTGCCTGCAATGGACTTTCTGCTAGGAAATCCCAAACCCCAGCATGAAAGAAAAACTAAGTATTTTGACTATTTAGTATCATATCTTTAATTATTCAGAAAAACAAAGTTAGAGACCCTGGGAAAGACTAACATTATGAACAAAACAAAAAAAAACAAAAACACAACAAAACTGCAACCAAAACCAAACACTCCAATCTGTATTATCTGTGTGCTAGGGGTGAGCAGCCTTTACTCCCCAAACCACGAACCATGAATTCTAGCTAGAACTTTGAATTTTGCTGGATTGCAACAGACCAAACACTCTTGGTACACCAAAAGTTACAAGGAGTATGCCAAAGGCAATTTACAAAAGTCTAAATCCCATTTTTAAAAGGTACTTTAATTTGTTCATTTGTACCTGTAACGACTACTGCAGTTTTAACATGAAAAACAGTACTTTTTTCTTCAAATGGAAATCAGCTGTGGCATGTACAACTATTACAGTGTTATAATATTTATATGTGGGTTTGTTGGTTTGGGTTGTTTTTTTTAAGACACCAATATTTTGTTCTTACGAAGCAACAGGTCAGGTCTGGCGAATTCTGGTGAAGAAAATCCCAGCCAGTCTTCTCTCTGGCCACAAACTGGCTTCTCAAATAGGAACATAAAAGATTGACAAGAGATGTTCACATAACTATGTCCAAGCAGTCTGTTCATTTCATTTTCTGAAATGCTACATTTGAGACCAAAAGAAAAACAAAATAACTGAAGTTTCAACAAACATGTAAGTGATTACTAGAAATATGCCACAAAATTATTTTTACAATACATTTCTTCAGAAATAAACCCTAGGTGAAGCTTTTTTTGTTGTTTTTTATACACATATACAAAATTTAGACAGCAATATACACATAATCACAGTGAAGACGCCGGCAAGTTCACCAATCTGTAGTGTAAATACAAAATGCAAAGCAGCCTTCAAAGAGAACAATGCTATACAGCAAGCATAGCTAGCTTGTTAAATAGCAAACATCAAAAGTTCCCTGCAAGAGGGATGCAGTGCAAGAGAAGCAGCATGCACTCTGATACAAATAGCAGTTTATGGCTAATGGTTGACATAACTGTGGTAACAGTGACTCTTGAGTGGCTGTGCATAGTTAAACTCCTATGTCATCTGTTTTCCTTTATACCATTCCACAAACTCATCCAACAACACTGGCCCTGTAGAGAGATCAAATAACTGTATATTACAAAATTTTGCAAAAGGACACAATGATTAAGCTCAGAGAAATCAATTATTTCAGTATACCAACATAAGGTAGTACTTACAGGCTCCATCTTCATCATAGTTACTGAGGTCAAGGTTAATTGTTCTGCTGAATTCAAGAACATTACACCATTGGTCCTTATTGATAACTTTGTATTTTGATTGCTGCTGAAGGCATGAAACAGAAGTTACTAAAATATATTTTCAACTCTCAAATTCAGATTCTTACAGAAAATTTAAACCATGTGATTAATTATTATTTTCATCTGCATGCCATCTAAAACTAAAAAAAGATTAAACCACGAAGCAGTCAAACTAGTGCTGAAAAATTCACCTTTCTGATCAAGATATCTTTTATTGGTCAAACACAGAGAAAAAAAATAAAAGCCCAAAAGCAAATCAAAGACATTCTATACTTTGTCCTGTGTTAAATAAACAGGAATTTGGGAAACAGAAAAAAAAGAAAAGAATCAGTTACAAGTGCTGCTTTGGAGCTTAGTATACTCTAAATAAGATCAAAAAATTCTTAGCTGTTCATTCTAGATCTAAAGTAACAGAAAAGACAGATTAAAAAAAAAAGTAATCCTGCTTTGAACTTCATACCTCTAGAAACTGGTGAAATACTGGAAAAAGGGACCATGTTTTTCCTAAAAGAAGGCCCAACATACACTTGGCAGTATTGATGTCTAGGCTGCGTTGATCCTTTTCCTGCATAAAAAATAAAGGTCACAAAGGAGAAAAGAGCATAATTTCAGCATTTTTCACTTGCCCTGCTGCCAGTGCTACAGATCACCCAAAGATACATTAAGTTGGCAAATAAATAATAAATGGTAGCATAACAGGGGGTTATAATAAAACCCAACTTCCTCCTGAAGTTTCACTCCTCATAGCTAATGACTTGCTAGACACTGATGCTGCTTTCTATTGACTTTTTCAAAAACTGCCATCACAGTTGCAGATGAGACCCAAATTCCTGTTTTGAGTTCAGACCTTTTTAGAAAGACAGGGCCATTAGACTCATGCCCATGTTTGCACCTCTGCCTCTGCATTATGTCTCTTAAAATAGTATCACAGAGTTCCTGTGGTGTTCTCCCAACTACACAACTGTCAGTAGTTAAGTAGCTATCAAGTGCCTTCCTGTTCCAAATATGTTTATGCTTACAAAATTTAAACAGTAAGAAGGAAAACCAGAGTAATTATAAAGCCAATGGAAGTAAGCACCAAAGCTCCAATACACCAAGGAATATGGATTAAGTTATTTCCTTTAAGTAACAAAATAGCTTGATGTAACAAAACCTATCTAAACACTAAACCACTGAACTTGAAGCATCCTATATACTTTGCTAGTTCTGGCATTTTGCACATACCTTTTTAGAACACAAACAGTTCCATTTGTTAGAAACAATCTGGAGTAGTATCTTAATAGAAACCCTTAGAAGTATACAGTCTGAAAATGATTAGTTATGAAAACAGAAGTGTGAATTTCAGATGCTGGCCTTCCACACACTTACCCGTGCAAAGTCAAACGCGTATCTATAAATAAGTTTAAAATTGGTAGGCTCATTTAATAAAGATCTCAAGTAATCCAGAGAATTTCTCAATTTTTCTGTAGTATCACATCTATGAGAAAAACACAAAGTGAAATTAGGATCTGCACAATTCTTTTTTCAGCTCTATGTGAAACGTTTATTCAATGACATTTATGTTGCTAACGCCAAGAAGATGGAAGTGACTCTTAGAAAGTGACACAGAAAGGGTTTGCATTATTTAGCAATTTAAACTACATATACTCTAAAAATAGCAATATCTAATAGATAAGTCCAATATAGTGACGAAGACAGATGTCCTTAGGGACAGAAGCAATGTCAAACCTCATGAGAGTTTTGTTTTCTTCAAGTTGCAGACATTTTAATTCAACTGTATTTAAACATGCAGCTGTGAAATTTGAAGTTCTAAGTGATTACATAACTAAATAAATATGACCAAAAATGTATGGCTTCACTTCCAGAGCAGAGCTCTCTGCTTTAGGTGTTATGACTCAAAACACTGAAGTGTGTTTTTTTCTACAACACTGGGTTTACTATAAAAATCTTAAGGGGTTTTTCAAAGTACTTACTGTAGTGATGTCATTCCTTTTAACCATTCTTGTAACGTGAAGTAGCCCATGTTTTGTGCATCCAACTTCCATGCTAGTACAAGCATAACTACCTGTTTTAAAGAGAAAAGTCATAAGGACTGAAAAGAAATTAAAAGATCCACACATTTTTCAAATAACTACTAGTTAGTAGGTTATAAATGGGTACCCCAGGGTACTCTCAGGGTACCTCAGCAAATACAACTTGGATTTTTACAGGACAGCAGGTTGGAGATTACAAGTTGTTTCCAAATGTGTGTATATGTATTTATATATTAAAAAAAAAAAACCAAAAAAAAACCAAAAAAAACAACAACAGGGAGTTGTAAGGTATTTGTGGATTTTTGTTGTTGGTTTTTTTTTCCTTTTTTTAACTCCAAATAATTTTTTTAATCCAGAAGGAAAAATTAAAGATATAAAGCTGGTTCATGTACATCATAGCAGATTAGGCATCTTTAGAATGGACCCTGATCTTACATTTTCTGGTTCAACTCCAATGTCTTCACAAAATTTCTCCATACCTTCTGGGCCTACAATGTCATCAGTGCCTGCAAATAAAATGTATTTTACTTATCTCTGAGAATTTAAAGTCTGACCTTTACAGAACAACAGAAATGCAATCATGCAGTACAACCTGAACTTCCATATAGTTTTATTCCCCCTGTTTGTTTTGACATGTAATAAGTATTTCCACTCTTACTATCAGAGCTGGACACACTTCTATCTTTATCTTGCCTTTGGAAACAGAGGCAGAAAAACTGTAAAACAACTTAATTCCTGACAAGATCCTTTATTCCACCCATTTACTGAAATAATCTTGGAAGAGTAAATTAATAGTCTTTAAGAACAATAAATAATGTTATTTACAAAAAAATGTGTGCTATTAAAATGCACTATTTTGAAAACACTTAAATCAAGGTATTTGTCACTTTTGCTATGCTGTATTAAAAAAATATATAGTGACATTAAAAAAAAAGCACAGTATACTTCTTAAGTATCTGGACTATTTTGTTGAAATTATTTTACTCACGTTTAAAAGGATTCATTTGGAAAAAAAAACTTTAGAGGCTGAAATGCTTACTTTCATCTAATATAAAGAAAAAGGCTTTATGAAGGGAAGATCAATCTGTTTTATTATGTGACCTACTACTCTAGAAATAACAAGGTTTAATTATATCTTTTCCCATCTTCTCATAACATCCTCTCCCAGTTCCCTGAGTGTATACAGGAGTGTTTAAGAAGACTTACTCTGTAATATAAAGACACACTAGGAAAACAAAAACAAACTAAGACAACCAAACAATAAAGGCAGTGTCAACTGTTTGTATAGTCTGTATATATAAAAGAAGACTTAGAAAGCAAGAACACAGAAGAGATTATTCTTTGAAAGTTTTTTAGAACATTACTCAATACTGTAAAAAGAATCATACTCCCCACTTTTCTCTGTTTTATTTTTATATATTCATCCAGTGGAAACCAAGAAGTTCTTTCTTATACAGCTATACAACCTTCCTTTCATGCCTTCTTTAGGCAAAAGTCTTGACAAGAATGAGTTATCCCTTTTGCTAGAGTGTAAAAAATATTTTAAAAATAAATATTCAAGCTGATCACAAAGGCAAAGAATCTAAAATATTAGATGTGGCTTGAATTTATCTCAATCTCCTCCCATCAACTGTTACAGACAAATAAATTAGATCTTAAAAGTGTTTCAATTAGTTTATATAACTTTTTTCCTCTAATAAAATCTATTACATCATATTAAGTCACTATTTGTGACTTAACTCTAGAGGTAATGCCTGAAGAAAGTTCTCATACACAAGGGCAAGGATAAATATTCCAGGCTACCTTTCTTATACCTTGTGATGGAAAACTACACAAATACAAAACTAACACAGGATATTTGGTACTTCACTTTTTGCAGGAAGCCATAAGCACCAGATTCAGCAGGAACAAACCTGATGTTACTACCTCACTTTTTATTTTTTAAATCATTAAAGACACACTTCTCCTGGACCATAATTCTGTACTTTTCAGCACTAACATTAAAAAAAAAAATAAAATAACAAAACACCAGGCCACTGTATTCAGTCTTGGAGAAGCTTAGTTAATGCAATTTTTGTATTCCAATGTAGATTAAATTATCATTACAAGGAAATTCACATTTTACTCTTACCTGCATATTCATAGAACCATTCTAAGCATCTCTTACTCGAAAAGACTTCTTCCTCTGCTTTTATTCTAGTTGAATCATATTTTCTATACATACTTTAAAAAAAAGGAAAGAAAAACAGTAATTAATTCATCATATTTTTGAAAGCAATCTTTTAGCCACTGTAATAAGAATTTTTCTTTTCATGAACTGGTTTACCCAACATTCTGTCCTTGTATCCATTCACTTTGGACACTGCTTAACAGAGTAAGAATCACTGAACCTAAATACTTGGTCTGCTTAGTCTGTCACACCTCAACTGATTCATAAACATTATCCACATACAAGAATTCTGCATACAACAGACTAGTTCAAATTCAACCCCAAACTGCTCTGTGTAAGTTCAATTAAGACTTGTACACACCACTAGTTACCAAAATCAACTGAGGAGCTGCTACTTTGCTGTGGGTCTAAAGCCAGAATAAATCCATGTCACAGTTAACATGGGTCATACCTGTAGGCACAAACCCTTTGTTCACCTGAGTTGATAATTAAGAACAGCAAATACTCTTTTTGCCTCCTCAGAAAAACTCTATAAAAGGCATAAAGGTCAAAATAGACATGACTCAGACATACATTGTTCTCAAGCCAGTTAAGCTGTAACACAAAAGAACCACAGAGAACAGTTTATAGGTCCTCAGTGACAATAACTCAAGGAACCTCATTCATCATGAGCTAAACAGTTATCTGAAAAGCCAGATCTATAGCACCCCTTCCTCCCCCTGACATGACAGGCAAGGTGATGCTCTCCAGCAAGAGGCATAAGGAACTTTAACTATATTCAGGAAACAACACTGAAGCACCAGTCTCTGAATTCAGTATCTAAAACACTTAAAACACATAAAGCATAGCAAAAAGTTGATGAGTTATTAATCCTGTTTAGACTTTTCTGATAAGAGGCAGTATCATTGTACTCAGGCTGCAGTAAAAGAGCCAAGCAACAAATGGCTTAAAGTAGAGCAGGTAGCCAAGAACAGCTGAGTGTTCAGGCACACAGCCCTTCCACTTAACTTTGTCAAAACCTACTGGGGAAGGGCAACAAAGCAGCTAATTGCTTCCAGGAGGATTCCCAAAGAACTGGAGAAAATGAACTTGGCTTTAATTTCATCACCATTTTGTCCTTCTAGAAAGACATGCAAAAGACATCTGTATTTATAAGCTTAAGGTACCCTGGCCCCACTGTTCTCCCCTAGCAGCCACCAGCTATGAGCTGAAAGTTAATGGCACACAGATTATTCTGACACTAATCCAAAGAACTGCTTCATGTTTATCATCAGAGCTCCTTTAAAGAAGTGACCATTAGAAAAGTGATACTAGTCAGAGTGAATTGATAACTGGAAGACAAATATCAATGAGGGATTTTTCTTTCCATCTTGAAATTTCTTAACACAGTACTGACAGCACTCTGCAGCAAACTGAAATACTGCTGAAAAATACCAGCTATGTGTGTCTTAAACACAGATTCATACACCCACAATCTGTAGGGCTTGGTTTGGTTTTGTTAGTTTGTTTTGTTGTTTTGGGGAGGGGGGGGTTAACATTTTTTCTACTTTAGAATGATCTACCTTGTAGAAGCTTTACTGCAGTTGCAAAGGAATAGGCTGACAGCACTGCCCAGTAACTAAATAACTAAGCCAGAAGGTTTAAGTTAAGAGTTGGAACAATTTACATTATTATTAAAAAAAACCCCAAACACAAAATCCAAACAAACAAAAACAAACCCAACAAAACACAGAAAAAACCCCAGGTCCAGTAACTTCTCATACTTGCAGATGAAACTGTGATTATAAATGACCTATCCAATCATTTTTTTTAGGCTATTCTGAATTCAGATAAATTTTTAATAAGTATCTTGAATCAAAGAAAGGAGGCATTCTGCCACTTTCACAAAATTATTCAGTATCCCCTTTTTTGTGTCAGCCAAATGTGATAAACCCAACTGGAATACTAAGTTGAAAACTGACTTTAGCAGGAGCTAGTCAACATCTTTTATTCTTTCTATTCTGTAAGTCTGTAAGAGCACTGCTGGGACATGCAAAGCTAATGTAGTTCTCAAAGACACATTCATCACAACTCTTTTTCTCTTACCAAGAGATGATAACCAAGTGCTTGGTTCATGTAACTCACCAATACCTTAGCTGTCAGTATGCAAACATTTCACAGCAAGTTTTCACAGGACTGATAAGGGACTGAAAGTAATTTGTTCTGCTTAAGGACAAGGTCATTGTTTAGCAACTGTAGGAAACAACATTTGTTAAGAAGTCCATGTGCCCAACATGCAGCCAAGTATGAAAAAAGGAGTATGACAGCAACAAGCACTGCAGACCCACCATCAGTGATGTCCATATACAAAGATGAGGCTTTCTGTTCTCTCCCTGCTTATTCCAAACATCAAAATAGTTTCTCCCCCCAGTCTAGCAACGAGATACTTGTATTAGCAAAAGATTCCCACTCCCTGAAGTGCTGGGAGAAGCAAGATGAGCAGGGTGATACAAGCAAGTAAGTAGATAAGTACCTGAGATTACAGCCTAAGACAACTCAGTTTAATTATCACAGCAAGCCCAACCTGGAGCACAAGGTAAAGGTGATTCCAAAGACTGTGTTCTCTGAACAATCATTAAAACAGTCTTCATTGTCTCAAGGATTGTATGTGCAGAGGAAAAAACAAACCCCCAGACACGTCTGGCATCCATTTTCTATCTGGGAATATTTCTCTATCTTTGGATTTTCTCTGTACATACTGCAATGTGCCTTATCTGTGCCAGGACAGTGTCTTGCCATGCAAACAAAAAATGCCAGAGTGAGCAGGGTAGATACCTGAATACTTTGGGAGCACCAAACATCAACTGAACAGGTCCAAGTTTCAAACAGCAAGTCTCAGTGGCTCAGCTTTTTCAGGATGATCAGCACAAGGACCTTCAAGTATCTGCACAACCATTGTGCTGTGTCACACTTTGGTTATTTGCTGAAGTGTTAATGGTCCATAAGGGGAGGTTGCACAAGTTTTACTGACACATGACACTGAAATAGGGCTGCTCAAGAGTGGTTTTTCCATCATCTGAGCTAGAAAGGTGAAGAACTTTTTCCCAGAGTGTCTGCTATACTCATCACTACTGGACAACAGCAAATCCTGAGCCTTTACATTTACAAAACCCTTCCATTTCTGAACCCTGACATGTTGCCCATCAGGAAAAAAAGCAAACTAAAACCTACCTATATGCAAACAAAAATATTAAATTTACCAACAGTAGCTTTGTTTCTATGCAACCAGAAGCTATTCAAAACCTTACCTCATTCTGTTTGAGCTTCAAACTGAGTAACTAATTGCTTTCGGATTATTTATATTTTGAAACATGCAAACTGTTAATTGAAGAAGATACCCCCTACTACTTCCATTAATTCTATTAATTTTAAATGTTGGCCAACATTTTTCATCAATGCAGCACAAGTATTTTTATAAAGCCTTACCCATTCATAATTATTTATTTTACCAATAGTTTCTTAAATACTGTAGTACAAAGGGGAGTGGAGAGAGATTTTACAATTTCAAGGTATGACAGACTGTCTAAAGCAACCCTCAGACTAAATGTACTCAACTAGTAAGTTTTATGAATATGTCTTATCTCTCCCTATTTAAAGGCTTACAATCATCTCTAAACTTTTGAATTGATGTTTTGAACTTCACCAGGCTTACATAAAGAACAGTATGTGTAACAGCATAAGGGCTGACAGTCACATCTTCAATTAAGTTTATTCAGCTCTAAGTCAAGTTAGAAAGGTACAGAAACAAGGAAATTACACCTGGCTGTACCTGAAAATCTCTACTTCAAGCACTGAGGTCTAGACACCTATGACAGATGCTGTCTGTTAGGGGCAGGACCAAACCAGTTAGAAAACAACAGAACACCACAAACAAAACAAAACCCTCCAAAGGTGCAGGTTTTGGAGACTCCCAGGGCTAGTTAGTACACTCCCACTTTACTTTCCCAAGTTAATAACAGCATAGTGACTATTTAAAACCTACATTTTTCTATTGTAGAACATGGAGCATACTACTCAATACAGAAAATCTGTTCTTCATTCTAATATGTGGGCCATATACACATCCAGGATAAATCAGACTCTAGATCTAATAGCTTGAAAACTTCCAGGGAAGCAGATAAACATTCCTAGTTTTTATCCTTTTAAGGTCCAAATATCCATTAGTGTAAGGTATTTGCCCTCAGCATGATTCTGTAATAAGGAGTAGAATTTTATTTTTTTTTTAAATGAGATTATCATAAAGATGACATTACATAATACAGGTGACTTTTCCATAAGGAAAAAGACAGTATTTGGCTAGAGATTGTGTAACAGTTACACAGCTCTAGATAATGACACAGTGAGGATTATATTCTTACAAGGTAAGAACATGAAATTTAGTGAAATGTACCTTCCCTAAGACCCTCAACACAGTGGTGGAAGAGCAAGGTACAGAAAATGTATTTTAAACTCCAGAATGAGAATACCCTATAGTGTGAGAGTCCTAAGTACAATGAAATCAAGACTGAGAGGAAAATACAAACTCAGTCTTCCAGGTCATTATGTTCTAGTGAGCATGCACTAAACTGTTTACTTGCAATAGATATTCTCTGAGACAGAATATATCTTACTGTGATCCAGAAACAAACACACTTTTCATTATATATCATCTGGTATAAAAATTCCCTCCCACTGAAACATTGCATTCATGCTTCAAGGTGATGTTATGAACATTAATTAACAGAATTCAAGCTCTTATTATGCAAGGGTGGGATGGTAAAGAACATGTTTGGAATCTCTGTTTTCCATAATCAGTCCATGCATGAGATCAGCATTTCTGAACAACTCCAACAACTAGATTTGTTCCTATAAATGTTTCTCCTCAGTAGCCATTGTCATTATTCTACTAACCCTTCCAAAACGAAGCTGCATCCCTACCAGCCTGTAGTTGAGGGTGAAGGCTTTTGCAAGCTCCTTGGTATTACATCAGTTTAAATTTATGAGTTTAAGGACCTTTAGAAATTGTATCTTTCAGCCCAGAGTCCTGGGAAAATAACTTTCTGGAAATAATATATATCTCAGAAATGTTACTAGCACAGTTTGAGAGATTGTATGAACACACCATGAATAGTAAAGACTGAAAATATCACCCCCAAAAAAACCCTATTCATGGAAGGATTTAAAAAAAATACATCTCCTTGGTATGGACAAACCAGAAGGAATGACATTTGGTCTCAGCTGTGGTAACAGCATCAATGATCACATTCCTTTAATAATCTTCAGACTACTACCTAACATTTTGCATAGAAAGCAAACAGGAGACTTGCCATTTCTGAATTGATGTTGCCCCCTTAAGTTTGCCACTGTAACTGATAAAACAAAAATGACACCATTCCATAATCATATGAAAAGACAAATCTCTCCTGGAAATTAGG
Source organism: Ceyx melanurus (assembly GCA_024611195.1). Lineage (NCBI taxonomy): Eukaryota > Metazoa > Chordata > Aves > Coraciiformes > Alcedinidae > Ceyx > Ceyx melanurus. The sequence continues at coordinate 17,288 of JANHGL010023251.1, read as the reverse complement.
TGTTAAAAATATAATTTTTTTAT
>JANHGL010023251.1:6388-17122 GCA_024611195.1 Ceyx melanurus | reverse complement strand
ATTATTATAAAAATATAATTGAAAGTAGACATTACAGAACAGACACTAACTACTTTTTTGCTTAATACAGAATCCACACTGGCTACTGCCCCTTGAAGGCTTATCCTGAGTTAGCAGCATGCAGCTTCCAGAAAATCTGCCTCTAAACTACAGCCAATGAAAAAGAACTTGGCCTGGAAACCACTTATTCCATAAACTGACATTGCACTATCCATACTGTTTTTATTGTATACAGCATTCTCTGCACACAATTTAAGAGGAAATGGCTTTGCAAATAAGCAGGGTCTGCTACAGCACACTGCTATAGAGGTTCCTGATGTGTTCATATTTTAAATCATGCTGAAATAAGAACTGTTCTCTTGAAGACCAAAACAGAATAAGCATACAATGGGAAGCTGAGAAAGACCAAAAAACCTTTAGAAATTAAGGAAAGCAGATAAAAATCTGTAACCACATAAGAGAAAAATATTCCCCTGTAGCCCATGACTGGCAGATCTAGTTTCACCTCCACTTCTAAAAGCAGGATGAGCTCCTCCTTTTAATAAAGCCCAACACAGCAGTAGAATGAAGACTAGATCCATTAATTATAAACTGAAAGTCAGATACAGGGAAAAAAAAAAAAAAGCCTGAAATTGTGCTTTCTAAAAGGTATTATTATATACATATTAATGATAAGATTAAGAAATCAGGTTCTCATAATTTTCTTATTTGAATTACACAAATCAGTACTTTCTAAGGGTTTGGAGTTGTTTTGTTTTACCATCAGTGTCTTATCAAAGGGACATAGTTAAATTTCATTAACCTCTCCATTTAGATTCTAGAAACATCCTGTCCTTGGTTTGGCTTCCATATTGTATCCATATCTTTGAATAAGCTGCAATGTCCTCTATTGACCATTTAGTTTTTATACTTTATTATTTCTAAAAACCAACAGAAAATATTAGAACATGTTCTGGTTTTTTTTTGTTCTTGCTGGTGTTACGTATGCAAAGCAACAAAAGGGAGAGTTGAAATCTTTCTTCTGCATCAACAAATCATTTAATAAATTCCAGTGCAGCTACAGTTGTGCAACCCTATTAAACACAATAGGGTTACAGAGGCATAACCAGAGGCTTAATTTGGCTACCAGCATTTTTCTTACTCATGCCAGAGAATAAAAACAAAAGCACTCAGCCTCATTTCAGGCTGAGTTTGGAGAGAAATGCATCTTTTCACCTTCCTGCAGATACTCATTATGGAAGCACAAGTATTCTGAGCCACTGCTAACACAGGGATGTAACAGAGGACTGATGCAGTGGCAAGCAAACTTTGAGTGTACATGTCACTTTTCCAGAGCAGGACAGCCCTGCATCCTGCACTCAGCACACACATGGTCACTATCCTGCACAGAAGGAGCACAGTCAGGGGGTTTGGAATGAGTGAGGCTGACTCACACACACTGAAAATCCAACACCTGCTGAAATCTCAGCTACACACCACCTATGCCAAAAGCAGCTGCTGGTGCACATGGTGATACCCACACTGCTGCTTCTGCTGCCCACAGGGAAGCTGAGCAGCCCCCCATGAGCACTGCACTGCTGTCTCCTGGCCTGGGCACTCCTCACCTTCCCTTCACATGACCAGCACCACATCACAACATGACAGGGAGGGACTAGCAGGACTTCAAGCAAGAGCTGAGTGGGCTACAGCTACCTGCACTTTTCTGACAAGCTGTAGACTGAGAATGCCCAATGCAGATCTTAAGCATGTATTCAGGTAGATATTACTGTATCTCTTAAAAGGGTTTTTTTAATGCAAAAAAGTATGTCTATTTTGACAGCTAGCAAGGAGAAGTTCCCTTCAAGCTTCTTGAACAACCAGAAAAATAAAAGTCACAAACTGAACCTAGATGTGCTTATCAATATCCCACAGTTCAGTCACAGGCTATGGTTCCACACTGAGAAACCAAGCAAATTTGAATACCATTTCCATTAATATTTAAAAACATTATCATATCAGCTATTCAACTTTAGATATTCCATCAGTCTTAGCTCATGGTAAGATGACATACCCATCATGTCTACTTTTCTTAGCAGATAAATCATCTCCTGCTGCAGGTCTCCTCTTTTTCCTTGGAGGCATCACTTTACTAAAGCAGTCTGATGAACTGCAAGACCGAAGACTTCCTACAGAGGGAATTAAAAACACCAGTACAAGAAATGAAACTCTTGCAGACCAGATAAACTGTGTCCACTAACAGGCACATTACAAATGGAAGGGAAGGGAGGAAGTTAGTGGATTTAAGATTACAGAAGAAATGATCTCCTTTCAATAGCAAAATCCATCTCATTTTTATATGATGTTCTACAACCACTTTTCAGTTAAGGCCCCAAGTACTGTACCAGAATGCACAGTAGTGCTACTTTAGTCTAACAAAAGGCAAGAACTGAGACTATCCTGAAGTACTTAAGTCCTCAAAAAGGCATCCTTATTTTCAGTCATTTATTCAAAACAGAACTTCTAAGAGTTGTTGAGTAATTTCTGACATACAGATGTGACTCAAAATCTAGAGCACCTCTAGAAAACAATCTTTTTCTGTTTAACTCCCACATTTTTCAAGATAGAGAGCAGGGGTAGGAAAGGGATTTTTTCATTTGTTCTTTGACTTTTTTTTTCCTTTTGCTTCCTTTTTTTGAGGAGTGAGGGAAGAGACATTTGGCAACCACTAGAAAGAAAAATAGGTGGCTGGCTGTATCATTTCAACTGGATAGTTCTGAAAGAATGAAGGTGCCCAAGTAGGAAGCCAATTATTCAAGACACTGATGCTAATTAAATGTCAGTCTTTCCCTCCCCTTCTCTCAGCTACATACTCCTATGTACTGGGTGACTCTTCTGTGTGTCAATCCAGCTCACCAAACCTGTAGATAATTAACTCAAGCAAGAAAAAACAACTTTCTGTACATTAGCACAAGAAAGAGCACAGGACTGGCTCTTTTGACCACAGCAAGCTGTAAAATTGCTGTCTCATGAAAACAAGAGGCTAACACTCCAGGCAAAATGTTGACCTGCATTCATATACTGAAGCCCACATGGACACCTGAGAGAGGTATGTGTATGAGCAGTCCAGGGAGCTCTCAAAGCTCTAAGTGTTACACAGCCAATTTTAAAAGGAAGAGAGAGGTGAAGTATAAAAATCCAGACACAAAGAGATGCCAAAGAAATTTGCAAGAAAATATGAAGAACTCCAGCATGCCTAAGCTACCTTCTCTTAGCTTCAACAGCATCAAGGTTTAGCTATGCTTTAAGATGCCCACAAAATCTTTTTTCTTTTAAATCACAGCACAGAAGCAAGCAATAACTTTTACTACTTTTGGACATCAAGGGAGCAGACTGAAATCAGAGGCCCAATTCCCAACAAATACTAACAGCAATCTTTTGCTTACCTATTCTTCGTATCTTTGAAAGTCTCTCTCCTGTTATAGGAGAAACACATGTAAGGAACCTTACAGCCTCACAGCCTTTGCTACATGTACTTTATTTTAAACATGCACTGAAACTACTATGCATATCAAAATATGGATTTTTCCAGTATTAGGCAAGATGTTTAAATCAGTTTTTACATCAAGATGAACTAATCTGGTTTTGACTAATAAAGCTTTTTTCACTTAGTATGCCTTCTTTGTTCTTACCTTGATATTCATTTCTAATTAATTCTAATTTGTGTTTTTACACAGAAGCTCCCCCATCCCAGCATCCTCCCAGGAAACTATGGCCATACCCACACTATCTATTAGAAAAAGAGTATTGTAAATGTAAATTGTAAGTTAATTTGTTATGAAAAACTTCCCAGGGTTATACTCCATAACTACCACAGGAAAAAATCATAGGGGCTCTATCAGAAGACTAGAGCTCTAGAATCACTGTCCAGAATACATTACAAAGACAATTAACAATAATATTTATCTTTTCACCAGTATCAGTTATACTTGAAATAGATAAACCAAAATCCTTCACAACTCAGTGTGCCTAATACATTTTACTTCTCGTATTAAAGAAACTAAGGAACCTGACCTGATGAATGTCATTTGTTCCAATCTGATTATGCCTGCAAATTAATGATATTGCAAAATTTTATCCCTATAAGTTACTGCAAGTGTGACACTTTATGCCTTTTAGATCAAGTTTCTAAAGACTCTGCCAGTATTTTTTGAAAACCTACACAAAACTACTTCAGATGACAGCAGATGGCTGGAGACAGGCAACAGACTCAGACACATACTAAATTTAATAAATGAATACGTGTGCTAATTAACATATTTTCAAAAACAAGGTGTACTTGAGCTACCTGTAGCTATGGCATTACTTTGAGAACATTTGATTTTTTTAAAAGCCTTTCCATTAAGAAAAAAAAAGAAGAAAACCAATCTCTTTATGATGGCCAAAGGCACTGGATGCCAGTAAAATGTCAGACAAAAAACACCAAACCCTTCATAGGGTTTGTCCAGTTTACTGGTTATTTCATTTGGAAAAGAAATATGCAAGGCCTCTGTGAAAAGAGAAGCATAGCAAAAGAGCAAAATAAAAACAAGTCAAAACAAAAGTTACAGTACAGAAAAATCATTTTCTCAGATCTGCAACACCATACAAACCAAAGAATTTTACCCAAGAATTCCTGCTTTTCCTCATTAAATGATAGGACATTTTCAGGAAGATTGCTGAACTTCTTTTAAAGCCTTTAACTGATAATAGAATTCACCATAACCCAATTTCTCCAATGACTCATACAAAAAACCTTCTCCCCTTTCTTGGTTTGAATGTATCTAGTTGCAGCTCTTAAACTTACAGAAAAGGGAAGAAAACAGATAGCTCAGGAATTGGCAAGTGGCTATTAATGCACATTATACCCACCTCCCCCAGCACAGACACACAGACACCAGGTGGACAAACACTGGACATGCTTTCAGAGATGGAGTATCTCACTAGGACTTGCACCAAGTTCTCACTATGGTTTAACTGTGGAATGATCTCTAAACTACTGAAATTGGCAGCACAATAATGTTACTTCAGAAGTATTTCCTTTTGTGACTAGAACCAGTACACTGAATTTGAAGGTCAGCTGCAATTTCTCTGCAAGTTGAACCAGCAGAGTATTTCTCTTATTTCCATCTAAAGCTAAAAACTATCAGAGTTTGAGTTGGGTGTCTTTTTGCTAAATTCTTGCAGTTTCTTATTTTAATAACTCACTAAATAGCATCAATACTAACATTTCCTATACAGAGCTTTCTAATTCTGTAATTTCTATGCCTAGCTTTTTACAACTTACTTCACTTCTCAAAGGTCTGATCAATGATCATGCAGCTCCCTCTGACTTCATGCAGCATCACAGGAACTTTACTTACCAAGTGCAGCTTCTCTGATGTGATTATCTTCAAAGTTTCTTACTCCTGGGTCTCAACTCAAAGATTGGCAGAGCCCTCCTAGTTCTCACTGTGTTTTTGACACTTGAAGCTAGCATTGCCTCCAAATGGCAGCTGAATGGGCCACTATCAGCCAAAAGCCTGCCGAGTATAAATGTTGTTGGCCAAATGCTCTATTCACTACTTCCAAACTCACAGGACACAGTTTGCAGGAAAGAAAGCTACCAAAGGGAAATATCAACTCCAGAGCTAAAATTCCCCCTAAGAAATTTCAGACCATGTGTAAGATCATCACTAGAAGGGAGGGACACTCCTAGAGTATAAAACCCAGAACAAACAAAAAAGAAAACACAGAGGTCAGTAAGAATTCTATCAGCTGTGTCACTAAAGAAGTGATTTACAGCATCTAATTTTTAGCTTTTCTCTAGGTAATGCCTGTGGATAATCCTGCTCTTTAACTAGAGGGATGTTTTGAAGTAAAAATAACTGCAAATGCTGAAGCTTGATAATGATGGGACAAGACCACCAAATGCACAGTTAACAATTTCTTAGTTTTCCTTATCTTGTACCTGAAAACTAACTACTCATCAAAACAAACAGCTTGTACAGTCTTGATGTAAAAGGAAAGAAAAAAAAAATAAAAATCACCTTCTCCATTTTGAATTCCACTCTACAAAATTGCTTTGGGCTCAAAAGGTTTTTTTTCTCTAAAACAACAAAAAAAACAGTAGAGACAGAATGTTTTTTCCATCCCTAAAATGTTCAAGAACAGGATGACATCTTGTTTTTGTTGAAGACATTACCTCACTCTTTTAAACAAGGCAGGTGTGACAAAAGGAAGGGTACTTTTAAAGACATTTCAGTCCTGCTATGTAAATTAGTTTCAATTTAATAAACAAATCATTCTTTTAAGACACTAACAAGTTGCCAGATTTGTAATTATGACATTAAAATAATGACTATTTCAAATTGAGTTTTCCAACTTATATGTGTATGTATTAGAAGAAAAATAGGTTTCAGAATCTGAAAGCCTGTTTTTCTAACCCCTGTGAACAGCTGAAAAGGCCCATGACACATCTACAGCCTACCTTATTTTTCAGACAGATGTATACTGAATGCTAACACATTTCTGTGAGACTGTAATCATAATAAGTGACTGGAATTTTGAAGCTGCCACCCTCTAGCTCTTAGATATTTAAGATCTGATTCTATAAAACTGGCTAATAGAAAATATATCATTTCCTTTAAGTAATTTATTATTAGATCAGAAACAACAACTTTAGAATAAGTGTAATATGCATTAAAATCTCATTGTAAATATTAATGTAAAATTGAAATACCTTTTTTTATGGTTTTTGGAAATAACAATAAATGTTTATCTAAATTTTGTTAAGTCATCCCCAAAGCAGGGCACACAATGCACACGTTATCCAGGATAGTTATGTCAGAAAATTATTAAAAGCCATTATGCATAAGGCTTGCTCCAGAAGATTCAGAGTGGAAAAAAATAAAAATTTTTAACTCTCAAAATAGAATACATTTTTTAAATCCTCTTTAGATTTGTTTAGCAACACTAGAACCTTTTGCAACAGAGTTATTAACATGACTTTCAAATGAGTTCTGGACATAGAATCTCAAACTCACAGCATGTATGCAGTTCTATAAATCGCCTAACAAAAATAATTGGTCTTGACACTGCTTACTGTGCAGTGAGTAATACTGGAAAACAGAAATTCCAGAAATGCAAACATATATAAAATTTGTTATGCAAACATAGGGGCTTTGTCTTCTACAGATAGACATAAAACATTCAAGAAACATAAGAAATAAGAATGAAATCAACATAAGGAGTCAGTAGCCACCTCAACTTTCATATCTCATTTCTTAATTGTTCCTGAAAGGTTCTTTTACAACAATTGGGGGAAAAAAAATAAAATTACACTCTTTACTAGGATTTTGTGCCCAAATTGATTCAATGGACACGGTTAAGCTTTTGAAATAGCTTAATTCAAACAACATAATGCAGGCAAACTGGATAACCATGGGGGTAAGCATAAAGCAGTTCATCAAAACCAGTAACAGGCTCCAACAACTTGCAATAGAAATCATGAGAGCTCCAAGGCTAATTTCTTACACTGACCTCTGACAGAAATGCTAAGCAAATGAAGACAAATTCCAAACACTTTAAGCAACCCTACTTTTATTGATTGAAGAGTGACAGAAGGGGCCTACAGTATTCTGTGATCAAAAGTAAGCAAAGATTGTGTGTATTTTTCACATGTGAAATCAACATATATCTGTGCTTAGTCTGAGCACCTGGATCACAAAGGGGAAAACTCAAGTCTTTGTAAGGAGATGGGAGAGGACATCACTTCTAACATACAGACAATAAAACCTCTCACTCTCTTGAACTACCTGCATCAACCTCTTCTGCAGAGGTTTTTCATTTACATGATCAGCTAATTTTAAGTATCAAATCACTAGCCACACTGAAAAACAACATTTGATAGAAGCTATTTGTGGCTAGGGCAATCTAGTTCAACTATGAAACAAAGCCACCTGTCACAGTATGGAGGAGCCCCAAGTGAGCTGTGTCAGGTCCCAAGCAGTGCAGTGTTCTGCATCTCTTCTCATTGTTCCAGTCTAAGAGTGGGAGAGATTTCTAAGTGTGATCCACAAATCTCCACGAGGAGCTATCAGCCCTCTCCACTTTCTTAAGCACTTGAGGTGACATCAGCAAACACAGCCTGCATCTCAGGATGAAGAAAAACACAAGAGACAGATGGTAGGACAGATATGGTCAGTTTTAAAGAATAGTTCTGCTGAGTGATCAGGGCTTGAAGCCAGGAAGCTATTTTTCCTTCCTCCTTAGGTATCATGCCAGAAACACAGAAAGGAAGGAAGAAAAAGAAATCAAAGAAGATGCCCGCTCCTAAGTAACAAGCACAAAAGGAGGCAGCAAATGTTGCAGGATACCAAGTCACAAAGCACAAATGCTGATGAATCAAGAATGGCACCTGAGGTGAAGGCCTTGAAAAAGGATGACATTTGATAACAGAAAACAGATTTGGACTAAGAAAAAACCCTTAGACAGTGCCTGAAAATCTGCACAAGAAAGAGGAACAACTTGCATCAAAACCACTGGAGAAAAAAGCTGGGTTGTTTGAAGCACAGCATTTAAACTCGGCCACAGGCATCACAATAGCCACAAGAGGTCTTGCTTTTGTTCTGTTCTCACCTCTGATCCTTCAAGAGTCAAAACACTGTAAGAACACAGATATTCTGCTAGTCTAACGAGTTGAGCCCAAGGAGTGAGAGAATTTTTTCACTAATTTTTCTAAAGTGCTTACACTACAAAACAGTAAAATGACAGATACTGCTGAAAAACATGAATCCTTCACAACTGGATAATTTAAAAGCATGAACATTTATTTTGAATAAAACTTGAAAAATCCTGTCTCTTGTTTTCTAAAACTCCTTTAGCTTTCCAAAATATAGCTTTTTTTTTTTTTATATCAAAGTGACTTCTTTGATGAAATGTGTTTCAATCTATTGCTGCCACATCCCTATTAAATACCTGTCTGGTGATCGTCTTGACCAACGTCCTCTGTCAGATTCTGCAAGAGAGTAGGAGTGAGACAGTTAAACAAGATGGTGAACTTCACTGACCAGTAACATTTATTTCATATTCATCTTAATGACTTCAGGAACATGTAAGTTAAGAGTGCAGAGCCTTTAAGCTTTCAGTTCATATTTATTTAAAAGGTTACCGTTGCAAATTTATCTAAAAAGTTCAAGGACAGCCTTGAAATTATTTAGCTTTTTTAAATCAAAACCATATGAAAGTGTTTCAAGAACAGAACTAGTAGTTACTTCCACTGTATGTGAAATTTTGTATTATGTTGAAAAATTCCATTAATAAATGCAGCATTAGAAAGATGGAATTTACCATTTACCACAGAAGGGACTTGGTTTAAAAATAAACATACATACGTGTTCTAAAGGAAACTTACTATAAACCAACTCAAAACTTGGAAATGAGTTTTTTTAGGCAGTGTCTTTCCCACTAAATTTGCAGTGTACACATAGAAGCCATATTGGCATTTCCAGCTATGGCTGCAACAAAACAGATGTAAATGCACAGCAAACAAGCATGGACAGTCTGCAAAAATTGAAATAAAACAATCCCTTTTCACTCTTTGCATGGTTGGAAGAGGTCAGTTTGCTCATTCAATAGGTTTTCCACAAGAACTGTGATAAATTGGTTAACAATTGTGATAATTACTATTTTTATTACTATTATTACTATATTACTATTTCCTATTTGATAGGAAAGCTTCTTCTGTGGAGACAACTGAAGGCAGTGTTGGAATGAACAGTGCTCAGACTCCACTCTGACCCCCAGAGTATAATCTCTCATGTTTTATTTTTACTAACACTGATTATCTCTTAACAGATTCAAAACCAACAGCCTGGCACACAAAAAGGCAGTCACAGTTGTTGAAAGTGTAATCATTTAATGATTTCAAGCACAAAACATTCTAGACTAAGGCACTAGCTATTCTGCTGAGAAAATGGCAAGTCATTACCAGCCTATTGAGGGTGTGATAAATCTTGTGAATATTTGCCAGTGTTGATAGGTGAGAATTCAGTTGAAAGTCTAGAGAAAGGGGGGAAAAAAAAATAAATTAACGAAAATTAACTTTCTGCTTTCCAGTTGTAGCAACCAAAATCTTCATTTGTTCTGCTCATTTCAATAAATCACAGCACTGTAAAACAAAAGCCATCTCAACACTTTGTCAGGATCAAAATTATCATATATTATTAGAGTTAACAATAGATAAACACAAAGCTCTACTAAAAAGAACCAAACCCAAATATTTACAAGCTTTTACCCTTTCAATTGGGAACTGGTATAATTTCCATGCTACCCAGTCTTCCTGTTCCACCTACTCAAAATGATTTAAGTCCCATGTAACAGTCTAAAATCACCAATAAACATGCTAATTTTTCAAAAAGGTTTTATTAATACACACATACTGTCTTCATACTCATTTCCCTGCAAAACCAAATGACTGGAATACACTTAAACACAGACCAGTTGACAAGGATCAGAGACAGCCAAATACTACACAGTATTTCCATTTCAACTCAATTAGCTGCCCAAGTGGAACAAAACATGTGCAAAACCACCACAATTAGAAACATGCACTCGATGACAAGCAAAATATTTCAAGAATTCTTCCATAAGTATGTGGCTAGTGGCACTGCCCCACTTAATGCATTCTACTAAGGGACATTCAACATGGCTCTCTCTGCCCAGTTGCTGACACAAGAT
>JANHGL010023246.1:51215-74442 GCA_024611195.1 Ceyx melanurus | reverse complement strand
CTTTCTTCCTTCCTTCCTTCCTTCCTTCCTTCCTTCCTTCCTTCCTTCCTTCCTTCCTTCCTTCCTTCCTTCCTTTCAGTGGTAATGATCCCTGCCTTTAGCTAACTTGTTAACATTCCTTTGGCATCTTTACCAGTTTCTGCTGTTTAGCTTAAGGTTTTTTATTTTCTTGTTGCAGTATGTAAAGAATTTTTGGACAGCTTTTACAATTTGCTTAAAACAAATTCAGATTTTTCAGTGGACACCATAGCTGGTCAGCAGCTGTGGGGATGCAAAGGGGAAAGAGCAGCATCTGGAACCATTCTCCTTTTTTTTTAAGTTCTGACAAAGTCCCAGTTAAATGACAGAATTTGTGTTCAATAAAATTCTCTGTCCATCTGCACTCATGGGCATTAATTCAAATCCAGTAATGACAATAATAATGATAATTACGAGTACCAGAGGACAGTCCTGCGGCCTGTTTGAAGCAAATTTGGAGGACCTGTGTTTAATATTCGGTGTATGTGGCTGTACGTTGTTGGACAGCCACTGAAATCCGTGGGGCTCTTTCTAGCAGTTTCTCTGATCACTGGCTGGGGCCCTCAACGACCTGTGACAACAGGGGAAAATTAACATCGCTGTTGGTAGCTCATCAGCTGCTGAGTGAATAGATACGCAGAAATCCCCTTCCACCTTCCCAGACTCAAAGTGGGGAAGGCCAGGGGTGCAGAAGAGGGAGGCTGTGGACAGACAGCCATGTTACTGATGGACAGACAGCCGTGCTGCTTATGGACAGACGGCCGTGCTGTTCTCACTTTGCAACAACTTCAGCGCTTCGGGCCTATTTCGGACACCCACTATTTTTCACTGTGTTTTTCACTGTGTTGTTCTGTTTTTTATGATCTGGGTCCAGAGAGCTGCCTCTAAAGAACAGCTGCCGCTTCTGTGGAACACTACATGTGTTTATGGAGACTGAAAGACTTCTGGTTCCAGGCAGACCTGGGGTCCAGGCAGTTGGGACAAATTCTATTGACTGATCCTACCAGAAGATTTTTATGCAGCCAGGTGGTTTTTATTGTACAGTCTCTCCCCACTCTGCTGTTAATCAGTCATGCTGTAGGGACTTCTTATTTCTTTGGAAGCAAGAGGGGAACCCCTGAGGTCTTCACAGAAGAGCTGCTGCAGAAGGTGAATGGCTTTCTGGTAGCTCACAAGGGACAAGTCCCACTCCACCCACCAAGGAGGAGTTTTAGGCCAGCTTCAGCAGATACATCTGAAGCAACCTTCTCTTCTATGGGCCTACCCTTTGAAGAGAGGCATACGTTGGATTTTCATCTCTGGAATTTCCCAGGTTATCATTCCGGGATTTTCCTGGCCCAAAGGTTATTCCTCTGAGTGCTGTTCAACCACAGAGCAAAAAGACAAGATCTGCTCGAAGAACATAAGAGTTGAAATAAAAGTGAAATTGAGGAAATGAGCCAAACCAACAGGAATTCCCTGGGGTGCAGAGAAACAGTGAATCAGTCTGCCCACAAGATAAGCAGAGGTTTCAGCAGATCATCCTCCTCCCCCTTTGCTGAAGAGTCCTTATCCACCATGGGTCCTGGTGGGACAGATCAGGTAGGTGAGGTGCAAGACCTCTTCATCATCCTTGATTTAGAACCACGGGTGGCCTGTTTGCATTTTCTGTGCTGCAAAAGCTGGTGGGAAAACCTCACTGCTTTCAATGGGATGCATTCTACCATGAAGAGAAGTGCTCCACTGGTGTATCACCTTACTCATTAATTCATTTAATTGTACATTCATTATGATTACTGATGTGTCAGACTGACAGAATCCAAGGCTTAACTTCAGGATTTATTATAGGTATAAAATTAAACAAAATGTTGCCAAATTGTAACAACATAATTCTATATCACCTTGAAAATCCTTTTTTTGCACATTATCAACATCCTTTAAGAGCAGGTCTGTCACCACTGTGCCCGTCACTTTGCCATGTGTCATGCAAGACACAGTCCCATGATCTTGGCTTGTGGCAGCCAACAGCCCAGACTTTCATGTGTCTTCTGCTGCCTCAGGCTTCTAGAGGTGCAAAACCATTTCCCACTTTGCAGCATCCCCTCTCCTTTGTCCTGTGTTTTTCAGTTCTGTTACTGTGGAGCCATCAGCAACATACCCACAAAAATAGTTGCTGAAGTCATTTGCATGGTGAGTGCCCATGTACCCCTGCCAAGGATCTGTGGAAAATTTTAAGAGGGCTGATACTCATCTTGGTGAGCTCAGATAAGTTAGCTTGAGATTTTCTAAGCAAATTGTTGAGCTTTAATTGTCTAGTCACATTCATTTATCACTCTGGGTCCCTGCCCACAAACTCTGTGCTTTCGCCTTTTGAAACCTAAGCAGAAAAGGAAATAAATAGTCCTGAATCACCCCCTCCCTCTTCTCATCGGCTTACAGCTTAGGCCAGGAAAAGTAAAGAGTCTGGGGCTTACACTTTGCTGGTAGCCAGAGCAGTCTTTGTTGGAGGCCAGGCTGACTCATGGGCACTGTCCCAGCTCTGCAGTGCAGGGGGAGCAGCGCCGGCTCCATCAGAGAGGCTGCTTGTTCAAGTTGAGCAGCTGTTAACAAAGACTGCAGAGTTTTAAATAACCCAAATAAATGAAATCTCTTCTTCCTCTTCAGTTCACCAGGCCTTGCTTTCTTTTTATGTCACAGCCCTGCTTGCTTTCCTCTTACCCAGACAGTTTTTCATGTCAGATAAAAACTGATTGTGGGACATAAACAGCCAGTCTCATGGACTGAATGAATCCTCATTTCCAGTGGCTTCATGTCTTGCAGATCTGCTTTTGTCCCAGTAAAGTGCAAGGCTTGGCATAAGGTTTTACTCAGGACTGGGCATTTCTTGTGATTCATTCTTCTGTGTGATTTCTCTGGTGTCTAGTAAGATTTATTCTACAGCATTTCTCTTGGGAAGGGGAAGACTGTGGAGATCCCAAACTATGGGCAAAAGAAGTAAGACAGAGGAGCTGGTGCTGTCACCTCTAGAGGTGTCCTGGACCGGAAAAGTCCTGGTCCGTGACTTTAAATACTTGGCGCTGCAGAGAGATCGCTGGAGGGCATGGGAGTGCAGCCCATTACACCTGGGGAGCAGTAGCTGCTCTCCCTGACTCCACCACCCTGTGTTACAGCAGCCCTTCTGCACCATTTGCATGAAATGGGTGATTTTTTTCCTCTCCAGCAGCACAGAAGAGTTAAGGACAATGTGAAAACTTACGTGCTCTCTAAAGCATCTCTCACATTGTTTCCTCTTGCAGAAAGGAAACTGGACTTAAAATACATGGAGCTCTCCAAGAGGATGAGAGAGGCTGAGCTCTGGAAGCACTGACAGGCTGGAGAGAAGTGTCCAGGGTCTGTGTGGAGAAAGCAGACTTGTGAGCCTCATTAAGGGTCTAGTCCCAAAGTGTATGTCAGGTCAGACTTTTAGTTGACACAGGTATCAAGCCCTTATTGGTCCTAGATGCTGTCTGTCAGGATGGTGGGGTTTTTATTAGAATTCACTTTTGTAGCACCCTAGCAGTGCAAGGCATTTTTCAAACACCTTGTGAAAAGTTTAATAACAGACATACTATCATTCATTATTTACCTTGCAATAGGTGAACAGAGGTCCCCATATGCCAAGACCTATAATATATATAATATATATAATGCACCATGGACACACAGAGAAGCTGTTTTCCTCCAGTATTCTCTGTGGACACAGTGTAAAGAAAACCATGGACAAAATTCATAAATAAATAAAAGGGCTCTGAAGTCAAGAGTCTCTCACTGGTGATACTGAGAGTTGACTGAGCCATGGGGTATTCCTGGAGAACATGGTCCTATGGAATGTAGATAGGGAAGGAGAGAAGTGCCAAAACACAGTGGAGGCACAACTCGTGTGTCCTGGTTTAGCTGCCTGAAGCACAAGATCCAGGTTTGAGGTAGTTCACCCATGGCAGAAATGGGCATCTTAAAAGGCACTTTCAGCCCATCAGTTCTCAGAGCACTGGCAAGTCTGTCACACACAGAGATCTCCTCTTCAGACATGTAGTCTAGCACAGATGGATCCTATCCTACGTTCTTTATTGCTTTTTCTCTCTCTTTCAGTGTAGGTAGGCAAGTGAACAGCAATACAGATAAAAACTGCAGCTATTAGTCAGCAAATGCTAAACAAAACTAACCAGCCTAAAGCCTGTGTTGCTAGGAAACTATCTGCCTCTTGCTCTGCATTGCTACCATTTGTATGCATCCACTCTTCTGATTTTCTTATTAATATTCTTCGCCTCTAAGAAATTTCCACTAGAAGCTGGCACAGAATCCAGTCCTCTCCAGGTCCCATGATGGTTTAATTTAACCTCAGACTGACAGTGCAAGTGGCTTCTGTTATTTTAATCTGGCAGAAAACTGGCAGAATTGACTTGCCCATGCACATGCAAACAGAGACAGCTGAGCTTTGCAGGACAGAGCAGCATGTGCTGCCTTCTGGTTTTCCAGCCTCTCCTGGAGGTTTCTTCCTTTCAGTCATGCTGTTGCCTCTTATATGTCTTAAGGAACTTGTAACGCTCCAACTGTATCCAGAGGGAAACCCAGGTATTAATTCTGCTAAAATTATTTTTCTTAGGACAAGCTGCACTGACAGAAATACTTTTACCTGTGTTTTTATGCCAGTGCAAGGGAGCTCTATTGGTTTACTATATTTTAATTTAAATCAATACAGTTAAATCAATACCCAACAGGATCAGAGATTAGGTTCCCCATTGATTTTAAATGTGCCAACACTGGTAGAGTTTGTCATTTACAAGCACAAATATATTGACGTGAGGCAGCTTTAAATCTCTCTGGCCACGCTGCATAACCTGCATCTGAGCTCTGCTAAGACTGAGTCTGGGAGCTGGAGCAGGGTTTCCAATGATGCATTCCCAGTCTGCTGAAGGGTGCTGATATGTGGCAAAACATGACATGACTGCTTCCCAATCCAGTTCTCTCAGAACACTGAAGTTTAGCAAAAAATAATTGGTTTTTTCTTTTTTTGGGGTGACGATTTTAAGTATATCATTATGCTATGGGGGTTTTGAAGTGGCTGTGCCTGCAGTGCCCAGGCAGGGCAAGGAGAGCCCTGAGCAGCAGAAGTCTGAGTCTAACACTGGTCAGCAGCAGCCAGAAATCACATTACCTTATCATCTCACATGGAGGTATTTGGCACTGGCCACAACTTCCACAGGCAGCTTCTTGGCCACAAATCCATCTTGGCTTTCCTGGAAGGCTCTTGCCTTTCATCAGGGAAGTGAAGGAAGGAGATGGGGTCCCTGCAAATAACCCTATGCATTACACATTGCTGAATAAGGCAGAATCCTGGGGAAAAAAAGCCCAACAGTCTGACAGAGTGTTTTTCAGCAATCTGCATATAGACCCCAAAGGACAAAAGTTAAGTGTTTCATCTTTAGCACCTAGGGATGCCCTAGGATGTCCTGTGTGACTTCCAGCTGGGATGGAAGGTTGTGCATCTCCTGGAGGTCATGTGTTATATCTGCCCACACTGGGAGTCTCAGCAGAGAAAAGTTTGAATAGATTTTACACTAATGCACTATATTTTTACTACAACCCAGCTGGCTTATCCTTAGCCAACTGGAGATCTTGAAACCCTCTGCCCACAGGTGCAGATCTTCTATGAGGTAGAGAAGTGTTGCATTGTTATGGACAATGCTCTGGTCTCAACTTGAAAAAGAGTTCTTCCTTCTGCACTAGACCTGCTTTACTGTTAATGTTACTTGTCTTTCCAATGTGCTCTGTCACAGAAGGCAAGTCCATGTTCCTCATCCCTTACACCTCGTTAAGATTTTCTAGCACTTCATAAAAGAGCAGAGTATTAACTCTGGGAATATGGCCAAACACACCTGACTTGAAACCTTCCTGCCTGCCTCCATTTTCCCCCCAGGTACATCTGGATAAGATACTCTGCACTTCCTATCCCAAACTACCATTTCATTTTGCAACGAGGCATAGAGCAAAAATACACAAATTTGTATTTGATTGCCAAAGCATTTCAAGAAATGGGTTAAATTGTGTTGCCTGAAGTTTGCAAAGTATTGGAGTTTTCCTTGTGGACAAGAACATATCTTTATATATATATATATAAAGATATATAAATATTTATATCCTAGTTCAAGACCTCTTGTCTGCTCAGCTATGACATCTTTGCCTGTGGAGTGACCGTGGGGCCAGGTGTGCATGTAAGAGTGGACTCACATTTGCCATGAGTCAAATGAGCTCAGCAGAACCCAAATAATTTATCCCATGGCTTGGTGGGGGTTCCCATGCAAAATGATTTGTCAGGAAAGGCACTCAAATCACATACCTGCTTAAGTAGCAGCTTTCAAACTAAGAAGGAAATAGTCACCCTGGGCAAAACACAGGAGTGGAACTGTTTTATGTACCAAGTGGGATGCCCGTACCCAGGTCAGTGATGCAGAAATAGCTGCCATCAGCCCACAGCTTTCTGGAGCTGTCTCATTCTGTAATCGACATTTGCTGATGCCAGCAAACTCAGCAGCCCGAAAAGCTGTATTTTCCCTACTGCTGAGACCACCATTTCACAGGCTCTGGCAAAAGAGGTGCCTTCTGTCTCTCAGCATCAGCAGCCAAGAGAAAGCCTTTTGTCGGCCCACAATAGAGCTAGTGGTGGAGAAGGAAGCTGTGAACACTCGTTACTGTTGCTGGCAAGTGAGCCAGAAAGGAGGGTTCTGCCAAAAGGACACAGGCTGGGATCTGACCTCCCTTTCTGTGCTCACAGCCAGTGTCTATAGGTGAAGCCGGCTCCTGTAGGGAGCGCTGGAGGAGGGCTGGAGGCTCAGCCGAGCCAAGAAATCCTTGGAAGTCAGCAGCATTGTTAGTGCTGGGGCAGAGATCCGGGTCCGTGTCGGAAACACGGACAATGCTTCCTGACAGTCTTTCCACGGAGCGATTTCTGGCACTGGAGCAATTGCCAAGGGTTTCAAAATGCGGCTATGAAATCAGTATCTATCCCAAATTAAATAATATCCTGGGGGGGGAGAGCAGCTTTCAGGCTGGCCAAATCTGCCATCTTTTTCATTTGCTAAAATCTGCCTTCTTAATAGTCCCTGCCTGTGCCTGCCTGCTCTCTGTGCATCATCAGCCCTAGAGTGTCAGAGCGGCAGCAGGAGGTTCCTGTGAGCATAGGAGAGGGGTTGTCTTGGTCCTTTCTGGAGCCCAGCAGCCTCCACGGCTCCTCTCCCCCACAGTCACCCATGCTTGAGGCAGCTAGATCAGGTGGGACACCTATGGGTTCCACCTATGGGTTCCACAGGCTGCATCTGTCATGGGGGGTGGAGAGCAGAAGAGGGGTGATGAAGGATCTGTTCCCTCCCTGCTAAAGGACACTTGCTGTCTTCTCCCTGCTAGAAGCTGCACAGGGTCATAGGCACATGTCAGTGTATTAGTGATCACTCCAGGGTAAGTCTTCAGACTCTTTTACAAGCCTGGGAGCTCAGAGATGTATTTTTAACGTAGAATCTTCAATTGTGGCATTTTCCTGTGCCTCTAGAAACCAGGAGGTTTATCCACAGTACTACCCACTCCTTCATCCAGCTTTAAACAACCCTACAACTGCTTGGCTCAGCTCTTTCACACCTAAATCACACTCTGGATTGCCATCGCCTCCCATCTTCACAAGACATTTTGCTGCAATAATATTTTCAATTTTATTCTTTAAATTTGACAATTTTGCATTTGAGGCATCTCAATTAAATGGTCAGGTTTTCCAAGCATGAAGCACTTTGTATGAGCCTATGACTTTTGTTCTACCCAAGTATTTGTTCTTGAAGGCAGAGGCAAACACATCCGTGCTGTGGTTTATCGTGACCTGATTATATTGCCGTGAAGTCAAAGGGTGGGTGTGAGGGGGCAGCAGCTATTTAAAAACCATTTGATCAAAATTAGAGCAGTCCATAAGAGCAAGGCAGCTGTTGGGGCATTGTGGGCACAATCCCTGCCTGTTTACTCAGGCAGCCAACTGCAGTCGACACAACCCACCCTGGCAAGACAAGCAGTGGAAAGGGTCTCTGTAAACTGTGGATTAACCTGTTGTGGGGCTGGGAAGGAAAAATTAAAGTAGTTGAAAGACTCAGTCTTACAAATGAAACCTGAGGTGTGGAAGCCCTAAGGAGGTTAAATGGCAATAGCTCCATCACAGACCATCTTGCAGGCTCAGCTGAGAGAGGACTCAGTGATTCGTGGTGAGGAGCCATCTGTGCTTAGGAAAATTTCTGTCTGTAGAAAACCCTGCTGTTAAGACTTTTGTCTCTGGATTATCATTCCTACTGTCTGAAATTCTGGATAATTAGCTTTAAGGATATTACAGTGCTGCCTTTGCATCGTCACCTGTGAGGGTTCAGCAAGGAGCTGAGGCAGTGGAAAGCCTGCAGAGCCCCAGTGCAGAGACAGTAGCCAGCCCTACCATATGTTTAGCAGGGGTGCTGTATGCAAACATTAAACAAGTGCATTGTATCAGCACACACAGGTATTTCATCCTGTCAGTCAGAAGCTGCCTGTTCTGCACATGTGGGGAGGCAGTGTGACGTTGAAGGACAACCCCCTCCACCAGCTGTCCTCCCCGACTGCGGTCAGGCAGTTGGCACCTGGACTTTTGGTGTCAGACCTGAGCCTGTCCATCTGGCAGTTGATTGGTGTGGTTCCTGGACTCGATGAATGAAGTTTATGTTACCTGCTCCTACTTGAGATGGGTTTTATGTATTCATAAACTAGATGACAGCAAACTGGAAGGAGTGGCTGATGCAGTGAAGGATCATACTGCCATCCAGACCTTTACAGGCTGGAGGAATGGGCCAACAGACACCTCATGAAGTTCAAAAGAAGAAGTGGAAAATCCTGCACCTAGGGAGGAACAACCCCAGGCACCAGTATATGCTGGGGGTCACAAAACACCCACAGATTTACAGGGAAATTCAAACCAAAATGCAATTATACATTTTAAAAAATATCTCAGTAGGTTCCCTTTTAAATTGATTCTGGATTTTTAATTGCAAGTCACTGCTGTGGCAAGATGAAGACCAGGTTTTGTTCAGCAAGCATACAGAATGCAAAGAACAATGTATAACTGAAGTCCTATGTGGTGATGTATTTTTGAGCCTCCTTCTGTGAGGGCAGAAGGAAATACAAATACTTCTCCCTGCATCAGAAATTTCAAAGTGAGATTTTGTGGCCCGTATGTGACACAGGGTACCTGGCACAGTTCCTCGTGGCTCTGGGATCTGCAGCCCCATCTGTTAGCTACAGAGACTTGGTTGGTTAAGGACTCACAGAGTCAAAGGAATGGAGTGAATTTATTCTGAGAAGCAATTGTCATACTGTAATTAGCATAGTGAAGCATCAAAAGGCAATTTAAAGGGTGAGAGGTAGCGACGGTGCTTTGAAGTTAAATAGCACTGACTATATTTTTTGGGTGAATATGGGGACAGTGCAAAGAAGAGATCAGTGGGAATGAAAAGAACCTTTCCTGCTCCCAGACACCACTCCCTTCTTTTGCATACCCCAGTTCTCCGTTTTATCCATACCCCAAATCAGATTCCTGTCCCTGAGGGCACAACTGTGCTCTAGCCCTGGGTGCTGTGCCATCTTCCATATGGGCCCCCTCCATTTGCCCGTGTGTGCTGCTGGAAAGGCAGAATTCCACAAAGATGGATCTCATCTGCATAGCGAGGAGCCCGCTCCCAGCACAGAGGGCCACAGAGCAGATTTCCTCTCTCCATGATCCTAATTAGCCATCTGTGGTGTGCAACTGCAGGGGGGCTTGGCTCAGCCAGCAGAGCGGGAAAGGGGCAGCCAGGGAATGATTTCCCCAGTCAGTGGTTCCCAAAGCCAGTCTCAGCTTGGTCAGCATTTCTGTCTACAGCAGAGCAGAGCCTGCCCCTTGCTGTGGGGAGCAGTAACTCAGCTGCAGACCAGCAAGGGGAAGGCTTTCCTGTGCCACTTATGTAGGAGCTGGAAGAATCAGAGTTGTTTGAGAAAATCCCAGCTAGGAAAGTGGCCTTTGGCTCATCCATTTCCAAAAGGTCATCTGGCAATCTGCTGCATCCATATGCCAGCCTGTGCATCAGAGCAGTCATCCTGCAACTGATGGGAGGATGGAGGGTGGCTGCAGGGCACTGGATCAGGCCATGAGGGTGCAGAGATGCACCTGCTTATACTAAGATAACGTTCTGAAGTCTGGAGAAACGTGGCAAACAGGTCAAGAGAGGGGATTCTGCCACTCTTTTCCGCTCTCATGAGATCCCCCTGGAATACTGCATCCACCTTTGGGGTCGTCAGTACAAGCCAGAAAGGGACCTGTTGGCATGGGTCTAGAGCAGGGCCACAGAAATCATCAGGGGACTGGAACACCTCCCCTGTGAGGACAGGCTGAGAGAGTTGGCGTTGTTCAGCCTGGAGAAGAGAAGGCTCCAGAGAGACCTTGTTGCAGCATTTCAATTCATAAAGCAGGCTAATAAGAAAGATCATAGAATCATCTAGGTGGAAAAGATCTTTAAGATGATCAGTTTCAGCTATGAACCTAACACTGCCAAGCCCACCACTACACTGTGTCCCTCAGCATCTCACCTACACATCTTTTAAATGCCTCCAGGGATGGTGACTTTTTATCAGGCTCTGTTACAACAGGACAAGGGGTAACAGTTTTAAACTAAAAGAAGGGGGATTTAGAATGGGTATATGAATTAATTTTTTTTTACAGCTAGGGTGGAAACATTCAAGGTTGTGATGGATAGGGTCTGAGCAACCTGCTCTAGTTGCAGATGTCCCTACAGGGGGGTTGGACTAGTTGACCTTGGAAGGTCCTTTCCAACCCAAAATGTTCTATGATTCAAAGTTACAAGCAAGAAAATCTCCTTTCTTTCATTCCTTGAAGGTGACCTGCCTTTTGGGGTGATTGCTAAAAACTGGCTATTGGGCAAGTCTATGTCATTTTAAAAGGGCTGCACGGAGGCTGGAGTGCTGATTTGTAAATTTGAAAGAAAACCTTCTGTGAAATAAAATCATTGAAGCCAAGGAGGCATTTTGACATTGCTCTTTTGTTGTACATAATGCTCACAGTCACACCATGTTAATATCGAATGGTGAGACTAAAAAATGTGAAATTGCTATAAATATAGAAAGCTGTGAAGTCTGGTTGTGTAATTGAAAAAAAGAGCAGAAAGTAAATGAAGCTGATCAGTTACAAAGTTTAAATTCTATTAACCTGTTCTGGCTCAGAAGCTTCAAGTATAGTCAGAGCATGAAAGGACATTTTAGAACAATAGTAACAATTCTTAATCTTGAATCCTTTAAACTACAAAAGAAGACATAATAATAATGGGAATGGAGCATCTGTCTGACAAGGAAAGACTGAGACACCTGGGGCTGTTTAGCCTGGAGAAGACTGAGGGGGGATCAATACTTATCAATAGCTAAGTGGCAGTTGTCAAGAGGATGGGAACAGTGGCTTTTCAGTGGTGCCCAGTGATAAGACAAGGGACATTAGGCACAAACTGGAAGACAGGAGGATCCAGCTAAGCACAAGGAAAAACGTCTTTCCTCAGATAAACACAGAACATCTTATCTTATTGCTTATCTTACTGGTTTCCTATTGCATGTCCAGCTGAGCTCTTTAAACCTTCCTTTGTGAGCTGTTTCCTCTGCCATCTGTGTTGCTCTTCTCTGAACTCTTTTCTATTAATCTCCATCTAAGTAGTGCCAAGTTGCTTCTAGCTCTATTTCATGGTTTAGGTACACTCACTTCACATCCTACTCACCTTTTTCTATAGCATTATATGTTGTGTGGATATAGAAAGTGTGTATGATGCAGGGGAAGCCAGAAAGCTCAGCTGTTTTGGTTTGGTTTTTTTTTGTTTAGAGAATCAGTGCTGCTGCAAGGGCACAATAATGAGGAAAGAAGGGACAACACAGAAGCACAAAATCAGGATGACATTCTGTAAAACTGGTTCCTGTAAGTAAGACAACCAGCTAGGCTAAGTTTCTGCTCTAAGTGTGGGGCACCTGAGCTAAATCTGACCTAATGCCTCCTGCTGAGAAGAGAGTATAGTATCAACCATGTGAAGGAAAGATTTCCCTTGAAGGAATAATACCAGAGACAAGCCAAGAGTCAGCTGAAATTCCCCTTCTCCATTTACTCGACATGTCCAGCTTGCTGAGGCGTTAAGCCAGCACATTTCAGCTCATCATTGATTTATGAGTAAATTCAGGAAGAATAAAACAAGTCTTGTCACTTGTCCTAATAATATCTCATCACACATAAAGATGTGGTTGGCACACTTGGTTGATTGGTGCAAGGAAAGATGCTTGAATGAAGAAAACCTTGAACTGTGTCGTTAGCATTAGTCAGAGGGATCAACTTAGGCCAAAACTGAACAGCCACAAGATGTGAGGAGGTTGGGCCCAGGCCTGATTGCTGGGGCTCATGGCTGTCACCTCTTAGGTGTCACCACCAGTTCATTTTGGATCTTCTCAGCCTGTGAAAATCTCATGTTGTCTTTACTAAGGACAGGGCTCACAGATTAATTACACTTGTCCTGATCTCTTCTCTTACAGTTACAAAGGAGCATTTAGCCCTTTTTGTTAACTGAAAAAGCATCTCTGTGGCTCTCACAGCAAGCAGGCACCAAATGTCCTCCCCACCAAGATGCAACACAAAAAGCCACCTGAATTTTAGAGCAGCCTTTCTTCACACAGGCATGCATCTGTGATGAACTGGTGACTTTAAGTGGCCATTACTTGCTTGTGCAGCTATTATTGCATAAACTAGTATCCTTGTAAACTCACAAAGATCTCAGAAAGAGATAAATAAAGTCTGGCATGCACAGCTGAAAGCCTGGAAAGAAATGAATGTAGTTTGTTGGCTGACTGACTTGCTGAAATAATTATTTTAATCTCAAGGACACCTTACTGTATAATTAAAGATGTGTCAGACCACCCAAAGTCTTAGCTGTGAGTCACTTTGAAAATTATGATGCCCATCTAAGCACCCAATACTGTTCCCACATAAAAGCAGTTATTTATTTGGTTGGTTAGTCTTGCCTCCCAGTCTGATCTCTCACAGCCATGAAACTTGTCTGATGTGTTCCCAGTGCCATCTATGCTGCTCAGCTGGTCCCTGTGCATGGGTCTGTACCTAGTCTGGCACCTGTCCATAACCAAAGTCTCAGCCACCATGGTGTACAAAGCCTTTTTGCAATCAATACCCAAGATTTTGTGCATGTGCTGAAAGCACCAGAGCTCTCTTGTTCAATACAGTCATGAAGAAATGATTTTATCAATGTTCTCATGTGCTAAGACATCGAGTATCCAAGGAGTCCCATGTCTAGCCCAGTCATGAGACAATACATAAACACTCAAAAATTTAGAGCCAAGTTTAAGAGGATAATGCAGAAAAAGCTCCTACAGAATTTTACTAGTTTCTCTTGGGCATTTTTAGGAAGTCTAAGGATTAGTAAAGGGAAAAGTACTTAGAGGGGACACACACTATAAGAAATAAGGTAGTCACTAAGCTTTTGTTTGTGTCTAGACTCAAGCTGATCTTCTGAGGATCTGAATATTTCAGTAATTTACTGAAAATGTTTTGCCTGTGCTTGTTTTCCTGCTGGGGTCCAGGACTGAATGGAGGCATCAGAAAACCCTTGGAAAAGCTTGTTCTGTGACACAAGTCCAGCCTCAAATCCTCAATGGGTCTGTAAAACTGAAATTGATACCCAGGTTTGTGGGCACTTCCTCTGCCTCTGAAGTTTCCTCATCTGAGAGATAAATCTCATCAGGCTTCCGTTGCTGTAATGGAACAACTCACAATGTTTAGCATCCAGAGAAGTACTGTTCCTCCCTTTGGTAAATTAGAAACTGAGGGAGAGCATCCAAAATCAGATCCTGTAAAGAACCAAAGTGATTTAAAATTCAAGAGGAACAAAACCAACAAAACAGCTGAACTTTTATCTGCCTGATTCCCAAAGCAAGCCCAAAACTGAGAGGCACCATCAGTGCTGTTCAGAAGAACAGGGCATCCAGATGAGTGCAAAATGGATCCGTCTGCAATGGATACACTTCCACAAGGATCCATGTCCATCCCTATGAATACAAAGCAAGAGCAGCTTAAAAGCAAATCAGAGCAAGCCACTGCCCTCAAGAGTTTATAGCCTTTAATAAACAGGATATATGTAGTGGGTGGAAAAAAAAGAAGTGATTACTCTCCTCCTTTCTTACCGATGAAGACAGAGCTCAAATAACATCTTTTCTATCACATAGGAACCCTGTGGCAGCACAAAAAAAAAAAAGAAGGAACTGGGATTTTCTGGAGGCAGATGTTCCAGCCACAAACTCTCCCTCCTTCCTTCACTTCCCACATATTTTTGTTTTAGCAGCTAGTATTGAGCCACTGCACACTGGAAAAAGAAATGTCTCCCCTTACGCCCACCCAGTGGCAGATGAGCTTTAGTAGGATGCTTCCTTGGTTTTCCCTGGGGAACAGAGGGGCTAGGAGGAGCTGCAGATGCTGGGAAAGGTGATGCTGTATGGCCAGGAGTGAGCTGCCTGGCCAGAGGATCCTCCCTGTGCCATAGGAGTGTGTGTTGGACAGGACATGGGATGACCATACAGCACCCCATCCATCTCCTCCCTGACCAAAGCAGCCACTCATTTTCCCTTCTCAATGATCAACGGCCCAGCCTCAGAGCCCAAAAGTAGAGCTTTGATCTTGAGTCAGTGCTAGCTGTATGATTTGGGGTTTACTGATAATAAATATCCAAGTGGCGTAATTGGAGCCGGTGACCCCATTGTTATGATGACACTGATACACGTGTGGGTGCTGTTATGGTGCTCAGGCTACATTCTCTTTTTGCCTCTTTCACCAAGTAACTTGAGGCCACGGCACTATTGACTGGGGACCGCCGGGGCTGTCCGCTTCTGTAACCGTAGCCCGGGGGGGTGCTGGGGCTGTTGTGAGGGCTTTGTTGAGCTGCTGACAGCCCCAGGAACAGCATGAGGCTGCAAATGTGTTCACTGTGGCTGCGCTTCTTTGCCTTGTGGACAATAGGAGCGGGCGGTGGCAAGGAGACAGTGGGCTGGCTCGGGTGAGGGACGGAGCGGGAGGTGGAGGACCCCACTGCTGAATGCTCCTGACAACCGAAAAGGGGGTGCTCTCTCTCAGGAAGGTTGGAATGACATCATGCCTGGGCTTTCATTTTGAGCGCTCTTCTGGATGTGAATGCAGCCTGTTGATTATGCGGTTGTGGAAAGCAGGCTAAGAGGATCCGATAACCTGTCATCCAAGATGCATCCCTTCCCTTGCTCAGCCCTGCTCACCTGCTTCGGAAACACGCACGAAAACGCCCCGTTTGACCAGCCCAACGCAAGCCCTCTAGCCATGGAGGAGGAGAAGACTGAGGCAACCTCAGCGGTGTCTCTGCAGCCATCTGCAAGAGCAGGCAGCAGCACCAAGCATGGAGGAGAGAAGGACAGTGAGGAGATGTCCAAAGCCAGCAGATGCTCTGAAAAACACAGCCCTGTGAGCAGCAATTCCAGCAATCATATCACTGCCCAGTCCGTGTCTGCCACCGGGCAGGCGTCAGCGTTCCCTGCTAACGAGCTAAGCCAGGAGGTTATTGCACTCTGTACCCACATCCCCAGACCATCCATCATCCACGTGCCAAAGGTGAGTGCTCTACAGGTCACTATGCAACAAGGTAAGAGAGTTTGCTCACTGTAACAAATAAAATAAAAAGGGATGGAAAAAATCCATAGGAGCATTTATCTTGTATTGATTGGTATGCAGTCAAGGAGGGATTAATGGCTGTTCTTACTGCAATAAGGCACTATGACAGCTCTAGCTTTCCTGCACTGTTATCAGAAGTCTTAGGAGATGTTTGTGATATTACCAGGCACTTATACAGTAAGTTTTGTACAGTCATCTTCCTATCTCTTGGTGGTTCTCACTTATTTTGGACATGATCCAAAGTCCTTTGAAACAAGCAGGTGTTTTTCTTCCCACTGACTTAAGTGAATGATGCATTTTTGCCACCTCAGCCAGGTGCCCCAAGGCTGCATCACCAGGGACTGCAGAATCATTCTATCTTATGTTTTAACTTGTGTGTGCTTGGAAGCAACAGTAAGATTTTGGAGTTCAGTTTTGGTGAATTCAGCTTGTTCTTGACTAAGGAGATCCCAAAGTTCAGGATATTGCTGTTGGTACTACTAAAATAATGAATAGTAATGTGCAAATAGCACTGGTCTCGTTTTCTCTTGGTTAGGTAACTGGAGATCACATGCTTTTTTTTTTCTCCTTGATAAACACAGAGCAATAGAAACCACGTGTAACTCTTTTTTTTTTTTTCTCTGTACCACGGCTTTTATTTTAATAGTCTATTCCTCTACCAATTTCCCTGCCAAATCACATATATTCAGAGTGCATATCCTCACAGTCAGGAAGTACCTCCCTTCACAGTCAGGTAATATTGTGTTTGGCAAAGATCTCTGTCCTTGTAAAAGTGCTAGAAAAAGGTTTAATGTAAGGTGTAGCAGCTGGAATTAAGAAAAAAATCATAGTCAGTGTTTCCAGGTTGGCTACGATGCTCTTACCAGACCTGGGGCTCTGTAGACCATGGTTGCAGGCCTGTTGCCATCACCCCCAACCCCCATGTAGAATATAAGGAACGACTGGAGCTTCCTGAGAGCAATAATTTTGTTGTGGTGTAAAAAAGAGGGCTGGCTATGGAGGTGCTGGGATCTCTCATGGGAGATTTTGAGAATGAGCTAGACAAACATTACATGGGGATAAGTATATTTAAGGGAATAACTATATTTAATCCACCTGTCATTGAAGAAGCCAAAGCAGATGCTATCAAGGTCTCCCTCACCAATACACTCTGCAGTTTCAATTGCACTTGTTTGTTTGGGCTTATTTTTTTTTTTCTTGTGAAATGCAGGTTGGATGTCAGGAAAGGTTTTCTCACCTGGGAGGGGAGGGTAGTGCAGCATGGGAAGAGGTCACCCAGAATTGATAGGGTGCTGTGCTTGGAGGATTTCAAAACTTCACTGGACAAAGCCATGACAGTGTTGGCAGCTGTCCTGCTTTGAGCAGAAGGTTGGACAAGAAACATCGAGGCAACTTCCAGTTGATGTTTCTGTGGTTGTGACATGGGTTTTGATGCACGTGTGCTGCCTGCAAGCACGAGGAAATGGGATCAGACTGAGGCATCACTGCTGTCACAGAGACAGCAGTGCAGATGGGGGTGCTCTTGGCTTTACAACATATTTGCAACAGTTTCTCCTCTCCTTCTGCTCCTACCTGCTCCCTTCCAACCTCTTCACCTGCCTGTGCTCTGCTGCTCTTCCCTGTGCTGTCAAAGCCACTGCCAATACCTGCCTCCCTTGTCCTTGGTGGTGGAGGGAGATGAAAGGAGAGGGGAAAGGGCTGTCTGAGAACAGGGGCTGGAGGCATTTCAGTGCCTGAAGCAGAGTTCATGGCTGTCCCAAAATAATAATATCCAGACATCTCTAAAGGAGCCAGTGAGGCCCAATGGAGAAGACACAAATTTCCAACCAATTTGGTATTATATCAGTATCTCGGTGACTCCAGCTATAAAAGAGACAAAATGTATCCTCTTTCCTATGCAGTGAAGCTGAAATCTGTAAATCACAACAACATGTACCTGCCAAGGTGCAAAAGCCAAACATGCTCTGTCAACATGGGAATCTCACAGTGCTGTTCAGGAGATGTTTAATTCATGTTTGTGCATCACACTCTTCCACAAAGGCTGATGTCAGGAAAAAAGCTCATACTGGTGTGTCTTTTGTTTTCAAAATGACATCAGCAAGGAGCTAAGAACAAATATGCTGATAACTTCCAGCACCCAAGAGACCTGACGTCTACCTGTCAGCACCATCCTCTTCAAGCAGAGGATCAGTCCATTTTTCACTAATAGCAGCATGAAATTCTAGTTTGAGCACATAATATACTAATTAATGAGATCTTCCAGCTGACTCTCCCCACTGGGACACATAGTCACATATTTTGGATTACATTGGAGTTGTATGCCTGTAACCAAATCCAGGATTTGGTCAATTATTCCTTTTATGAGAAGACTGCATCTGCTCCAGATGCAGCCAACCTTAAATACAATACAAACATGATCCCAACAAAATTAGATTTGAATATAATTACCAAAGAGATTGAGTTAGACTTATTTGATCACAAATTACTGTGGCAGCAGTGTGCTTGTAAATAACTGGCTGTTGGTATAATATTTAGAGATTGCCTCAGTAATAAAACATGATTAAATGTCAATGAAGTTCTCCATGTCCAGCATCTTTGTCCTGATTCTGACATGTAAAGAATTAATTAATTTGTGTTTTGTATGCTGCCTGGAGGGTCTCTATCAGACTTCACAAGGCCATAAATCAAAGCTGCCAGAACTACACACTGAAACTTGCCTGTTTAGACTTTCAGCCTCAGCTGCACCATCATAAATTTTCCCATCTTTTTATTTCCAAGTCTGGTTTTAGCCACTGATAAACTCTGGGGTGGAAACTTAGCAGAAAGTCTAATTGTTCTGAACCAGCAACTGTGCTATGACTCCAATAAATGTTTCATGTTGACAAAAGCATACTAGTGACCCTTTCTGCTAGCAGTATCATTCACCTGACTTGAATGTTGTTGACCTTCAGAGTTCAGCTCAGAGGTTTTTTCTGAAACAAATGAAATGCAAACATCATCCAATGCATCACAGAATCATTTCTTCTCTTTCAAGCTGTTTGAGACACCAGAAAATTAGGAGCTGAGATCTTAAATGAGGAACTTGGGAATGGTATGTTTGATGAAGTAAGCTGTGCTTCATATTGTACCTTGGGAGCCTCACTGAAATCAGTCTACCTGTAATTCCTTATAGAAAGTGCCAGTCATACCTCTAGAGTACATATCTCTCTTTAGAGGACCTCATAGCTACTTTCAGACTTTGAATGTGTTACTTGTCTCTTTCACCTGCATTTTTTTATTACCTAGGTTAGTTATTTGTCTAGAGAAGTTAGACTTGACCCTGTAAAGCTCATTTTCAAGTCTCTGGGTATCAACAGACAGTTGGTACCATACTTACTCTCAATGACTTTACCAAGCTTTAGACCAGAACTGATCTGAGGGGCAAGATAATCATGTTGGACTCCCAAACTCAAAGGCTTAATTCCAGCTGACTGGAAAATTGAAAAGAAACCTCATTGATACCCCTCCCCACAAAGGGGAAAATCTTTCATCTTCTTCATTTGGTTCTTTGGATCTTTCTCTGGACAGTTTGTGGGTATGGTTTAAATATAAGAGGTTCGAGACATGCATTGCATCAAGGACTTGAGAGCTTGATTCCTCCCTGCTTGACAATTTGCATGAGAATACTGATGGAGGACAACTGTAAAACAGGAGAGGAAAGTGCTCATTGAATAGAGACACAGGACTGCAAGAGGTGAGGCCAGATGAGATGGGAGAAACACACCAGTAGCTGCTTAGCTGAAGCACTGCACTGAAGTCAAACCCTACAGGCAAACTGCAAAAATACATGGAAAATATGAACAGTCCATTTAAAAGAATGGGACTTCCACAGTTCAACTCATGGTTTTGTAGAACCAGCTCCTAAGTTCACCATCCTCAGGACTTTGCTGGCACTGCCTGTGCTCTCCTGGGAAAATGGCCAAGAGCAGTTGTGTTGAATTCCCCTTGGGTACTGGGTGACCACATGAGCCTGAGCTTCTAGCTGCTGAAGTAAGCATTTCAAGAGCACTTTGGGAGTTAAGTACTCGGATCACTAGTTAGTAGATAAAAATTAGCAGGAAATGAACAGAATTACTTAATCTGGAGCTAGTTGACACTGAACTGTTTTCTTTGCTTACCTTTTGCAGAGGTTTTACTCCACCCCTCAGCAGGAGAGGATGGAGGTCATTTTATCAATGTGACTGTAGAAGTTGCACAGGGACATTTTCTTCTCCAGCACAACAAGCAAAAGTTACCTTTATTTTCCTCAAACTTACTGTGGTTCAAATTTGCTTTAATTTAAGCAAATTAAATTCAGAGGTTAAAACCCATCCCTTGGAATTGCTCGTTGGGCACTCAACTATGTGCTGTGGTTGCCAAAGAAACATTAACACCCTTGGCTGCTCCAGCATTAGCACCTCAAATCAAACGTTGTCGTTTATTTAAATTAAATTTACATTTTAACACTTTGACAAATTCTGCTGGGATATTGTGGCCTTGGTTACTTGACCAGAGCCCTCCAAGAAGCTCAAAACAACCCTTGGTCAGGATTAAATTTTTTTTTACTCTGTTTCCTTGTGCTTTACCACCAAAACCTCCCTTAGCAGCACAGGCTACTGTAATGTTTTCTCTTCATCTCTTCCTCTTAATCTTGACTCTCTAGCTGGCAGCTGTCTGGGGAGAGCGTGTGTGGGCTGGGAGCGTTTGGCGCTCAGTATAAACAGCACCTAAGTGAAACCAGACTTTCTCATTACCTTTTCTCTTTGCTTTTCACTCCCACATAAACACAGAGGTAATGGCACTGTGCAGTGCAGGGCCTTTCATCCCGGCCAGCACACAGCCCAGTACATCCGTGGCTTGAACTTACGCAAAAGAAAACCCCTCCTAGCAGTCGAAGTTGCAATCTCTGATCAAAGAGAGCCCATGTCCTGTCCCAGACTGGTGCCCAGCAGGGTGGCTAGTGCTGGGCTGGCACAGCTCTGCACACACCACCACCACCCCTCTCCTGCCTGCAGGATTCCCCTTCCAGAAACCTTCCCTTTCCTCTTTCACATGGCTTCGCTTTTGTTGATACATAACTGCTCCAGATGTCACCCTGACCAAAGTGGTGCAGTTTCCTCTATTGGACAAGAAGCTCACACTTTTTCCAAGTCTAGCTTCTACCCCTTCATTTCTCAGCTTGCGTCAGCTGGGTTCTTTTTTGCAGAGGGGTCATGCAGCTTTCAGCTGCTGTTGTGCAGCAGCTCCTGCATAGCACAGTGATGAAGGACAGCCTAAGAGCTTCCCTCATGCCCTTTCTTACCCTGAAACCTATTCCAACAGCTCTTGGTAGTAATGAATCTCCTGTGTGCCAACAACAATAACAGATACAGTAAAGCTTTCATGGAGTTCTTGGAAGATGCAAGACCCTCATTTAAAGGGAATTAAGGAGAATTTGTAAAGTTTCATGAAAGGTACTTCTGAAAACAAGATATTGTAACAAGAGCACTTTGAAACCTCCACTAGGAAATTGGAGACTGCAAGAAACTTGACAGGTTTTGGGTTTCATCACCAACACAGAACGGCCCAGGGTCACTGAAGAGTTCACAGCCCTTTTACTCTAAGGTTGAGCACGAGGGGCCTGGGATGCTGCTACGTAAGTAAACACTGGAGTCCCATTAGCATTCAGATTTCCACTTTTGCTGACTTCAGCACCTGCAGAAGTAGCACTGTTCAGCCTTCATGGGCTTTCATGCCCCATTTGCATGTTCTCCATAGCCTCACTTTGAACACAGCATGGATGTTATGTTAGCATTCTCCTTTCTTCTGCTTTCAGTAAATTAAAGGCTATTTGCAGCTCTCGGGGGGAGATAAGATGCAGTTTGAATCAATGGAGTAATTACAGAAGAATATGATACTAATGGAGCTGATTTGAATGCGTATCTAAGGATGAATGCTATGGCTCCATGCCCAGACAGTGCACACTTGCCTCATGATGAGTTATTTATGACTTGACACATCGTGGCTCTGCTGTTCTGTGGCTCGGCAGCATTCATGTTGTTGATAAAGCAAACTCTGTCAATAGTGTGTGTTCTTACCAATCCAGGCCTGGCTGCTGAGCAGGCCTCCCACCTGACACAGCCATGGCCACCCCTTCTGCAGCAGCAAAAGCAGAAGAGAAAGGCTGATACATCTTCACCTATAGCAAACCATACCTGAATAACTGGCTATAGAAAGAGTCTTCTATCATGGAGTGACTGCATCAGTGGACAAGAGCTACTTTTGTACATGGGCTTCTGGAATGCCTTTGGTATGGTCCCCCACAACATTCTTGCATCTGAATTGGAGAGATACAGATTTAATAGATGGCCACATCCAAAGAGTTGCAGTCAAGGCCTCAGTGTCCAAGTTGAAACTGTCAATGAGTGGTGTCCCTCAAGGGTCTGCACTGAGTCCAATACTATTTAATAATTCATTACATAGGGGGATTGAGTGTACCCTTGGTTTGCATGGTGAGTGGTGCAGGTGATTTGCTGTAGAGAAGGGATACCATCCAGAGGGACCTTGAAAGGCTTGAGGAGTGAGCCCATGTGAATCTAATGAAGCTCAACAAGGCCAAGTGCAAGGTCCTACACCTGATTGAGGGCAATCCCCAGTATCAGTGCAAATTGGGGGATGAAGGGATTAAGAGCAGCTCTGCAGAGGATCTGGGGGCACCGGTGGATGAAATATTGGATCTGAACTGTCCATGTGCACTTACAGCCCAGGCTAACTGCATCAAAAGAAGCACAGCCAACTTGTCAAAGGAGGTGATATTCCCCTCTACACTGCCCTCATGAGACCCCACCTAATGTATTCCATCCAGCTCAGGAGTCCTCAGTACAGAAAAGATATGAACCTGTTGGAGTAGGGACAGAGGGGGCCACAAAATACTCAAGCTGAAATGCTTCTCCCATGCAGAAAATCTGAGAGAGTTGACATTGTGACAGGACAAGAGACAGTGGTTTTAAAATGAAAGAATAGATGGACATGGAGGAAAAAAACCCCAATATTACGACGATGGTGGGGCACTGGAACAGGCTGCCCAGAGAAGCTATGGATGCCCCATCATTGGAAGTGTTCAAGGTCAAGTTGGATGGGTCTTTGAGCAACCTGATCTAATGGAAAATGTCCCTGCCCATGACTGGAGGGTTTGACTAGATGATCTTCAAAGGTCATTTCCAACCCAAACCAGCATGTTTGGATTACAGAAAACTGCTCATCAACCACCCCAGTAAGTCACTTTTCATCCCGTAGCACCTTGGGGACTCTGCCTGTGAATTAAGACCAAGTCTTACATGAACATGATTGTATATTGGCCAAGAGACATAGAACTCAAGAAATCCAAAACTTTATAGATCTTCTTTATATATATATAAAAATATATGT